>CM019075.1:19839513-20000714 GCA_009667805.1 Leptobrachium leishanense
GTATCCATGTGTGAGCTGGGGGCAGTATCCATGTGTGAGCTGGGGCAAGTATCCACGTGTGAGCTGGGGGCAGTATACATGTGTGAGCTGGGGGCAGTATCCATGTGTGAGCTGGGGGCAGTATCCACGTGTGAGCTGGGGGCAGTATACATGTGTGAGCTGGGGGCAGTATCCATGTGTGAGCTGGGGGCAGTATCCACGTGTGAGCTGGGGGCAGTATACATGTGTGAGCTGGGGGCAGTATCCATGTGTGAGCTGGGGGCAGTATCCATGTGTTAGCTGGGGGCAGTATCCATGTGTTAGCTGGGGGCAGTATCCATGTGTGAGCTGGGGGCAGTATACATGTGTGAGCTGGCGGCAGTATCTCCATGTGTGAGCTGGGGGCAGTATCTCCATGTGTGAGCTGGGGGCAGTATCTCCATGTGTGAGCTGGGGGCAGTATCTCCATGTGTGAGCTGGGGGCAGTATCTCCATGTGTGAGCTGGGGGCAGTATCTCCATGTGTGAGCTGGGGCAGTATCTCCATGTGTGAGCTGGGGGCAGTATCTCCATGTGTGAGCTGGGGGCAGTATCTCCATGTGTGAGCTGGGGGCAGTATCTCCATGTGTGAGCTGGGGGCAGCATATCCATGTGCTGGGGCAGTATATCCATGTGCGTGCTGGGGGCAGTATATCCATGTGCGAGCTGGGGCAGTATATCCATGTGCGAGCTGGGGCAGTATATCCATGTGCGAGCTGGGGCAGTATATCCATGTGCTAATCGCAAATAAAATCGCAATATTCATTCAAAAAATTGCAATATATGATTATTTTGTTCATATTGCACAGCCCTAGACCTGAAGGAAACCTGCAGTGGTCTTGGAACCAACCAATCAGAACTGTTGGGATGGGTGGGAAGTTTGAATGTGCATTGCTGTATTTTGTATAAATATCCGGTGAAATCTTCCATAAAGAGAGAATCCTGTTGGAACATACAGCTCGTCTGGTGTCTCCTTCAACTACGCTACACTACACTCAACCTCAGAAGGCACAGAGCGGCCTTCTGGAAATGCAAAGAGGCTCCAAGGCAGAGGTTCAGATCAAGCAGATCTGGAGCTGCAGATCAGACTGCTCGAGGCACTGAGCTCCAAGCAACTCAGAGGCCGGGCTGATCTTGGAAAGGGGGTGTCTGGAGAGTCAGGACTCTAAGAGTCAGAATTCCCCCCCCCCCAACATCTTTCTGTCTCCAGGGCACCTCTGCAGACGCAGGACCAACACACAGTCAGCAGTCCCCAGTCTCTCCTTCGGGTGATGCCCCCCTCCCGAACATTTAGCAGGGGCCCAGCCCACGGCAATCCCCACAATCCCAAAAGGGTGCAATTCTTCCTGGGACCAGGAACTTGGTAGTCTCTCAGGGTAGTCACTCACCGATTCTGCTGGTCTTCTGGGCAGGTAAGAAGAGGTTCCCTCTCTGGTAGCACCTTTGGTCATAGGGGTGGAGTGCTGGGGGGGTCTCCATCTTCGTTGGGGACAAGGCACACTCTGATGCCAGCACAGCATCTATCCTTAGAATTTCTCCCAAATCCACTGGGAGCGCCGCAGGTTTCTCACCGTACAAAAATAGGTCCACAGGCTCCATAATCGTTGTCCCCTCAAGTCGGCGATTCGGGCTACCTGAAATACATCTCCCTTGCGCAGTGGGAAGGACCGCAGCCTCTTCGCTGACAGCCTGCTGTTTTTTAATCTTGGCGTTCAGCTGTACTTCTAGCTGTAAAGTCTTTGCTTTCAGTTCAATAACTGAAGCTTGCAGCTTGGCCTGTACCTGATGGTGTAGTACTGTCTGGAGCCTCTCATATTCCAGCTGTTGCTGTGCAGTGAACAGCCTGCTTTCAGAGTGTGTCAACTGCTCACTTATAGCATGGCGTTGCTCGGTCTCTGCATCACACTGCTCTTGAAGCTCTTGACATCTTGCTTCCCAGGCAGTGATAGAAGCCTGGAGTTCAGCCTTTAGTTCTCGGCACTGACCCTCCAGCTGTTGACATGACTTCTCTAGTAGCTGGGCCTTGCTTTGCTCTGCCTCTCCGTCTGCTCTCAGTTGCTCAATCAGCAGTCTGGCCTTTTTAAGATTCTCGCCTACTCGCTAAGCGTTACTTTACTCGTCTTTCAGCTTCTCCGTCAGATCCATAATCTGGGATTCCAGGAGACACTTTTCCCCCATGGCTGCCTGGACTTTTAAAACGCCAATGGCCATGGCCTCCTCTCGCTCTCGAGCAGCATTATCCTTGGCTCACTCAGCAGCTGTAAGTAAATCCCGCAAGCCAGTCGTCTCCATCTCCAGGTACTGTACATTCACCTCTGCATCATCTCTGGATAGTCTCACCTCGTCCAGCTCTCTCTGGCCATCTTGCAGCTGATCCTGTAGCCGGTGCAATAGCAGGCCAGTCTTTCTCGCCCTGGGTGGCAGAGTCTAGTTGCCCTTTCAAGGTCTCTACCTCCCTTCGATGCGAGTCACAACATTTGCTCTCCAGCACCACCTCCATTTCTTTAACCCGTCCACCCCTCCGCTTCTTTTTAGCCTTACTTGAGGGTGGGGGGATGGTCACGGTTGTTGCAGAGGCATATTTTGTTTGGGTCTTTGCGTTGGCAGAAGCCGATGCTTCCAAAATCCCTGGTCTCTGCCAATCCAAGTCTGTAGGCACCCTCTGGGTGTGTGGTTTTTGTGGCCAGCCAGTTCTCCTCCTGGCTACGAATGTTCCCTGGCTCAATCCAGCCTGGGACCTTGTACTTATTGTATTCCACATGCAGAGGGTTAAAATCTTTCTGGTCCCGCACAGCTTCCCCTTTCTGCAATAAACAGACCTCATTCCAAACGCTCTGGAACAGGTCCATGCTAGGGTTTGGACCATATTGGTTGAGGCGTCTTTTTACCTCCTTGAGCGTTTCCATCTCACTCCTGGTTGCGCCACACTTGTGCCTTTGACCCTTACTTTAGTATCTGTTCCATCCACAGCTCTCCAGCAGGTCCCTCAGGGTGTCTTGCTTGCAGGCTGTATAGTTGGCCATCTCCGGGTGTGTTGGTGTTGGAGAGCCTCTATCCCACCACTGCCACCAATGTGACGGAACCGTTCTCTTCCGCTTGTCCTGACTCTCCAGATACCCCCTTATCCAAGATCAGCCCGGCCTCTGAGTTGCTTGGGGCTCAGTGCCTCGAGCAGCCTGATCTGCAGCTCCAGACCTGCTTGATCTGAACCTCTGCCTTGGAGCCTCTTTGTATTTCCAGAAGGCCGCAATGTGCCTTCTGAGGTTGAGTGTAGTGTAGCGTAGTTGGAGACACCAGGCGAGCTGTATGTTCCAACAGGATTCTCTCTCTGAGCTCTTTAATGAACAAAAACGCCACCATTTATGCTGAGATCCAACAGCCATAATTTGCATAAATGACCCACATTGACCTACTAAAATGTTAATTACATTATGTCAGATATTTACAATAAACATTCCTCTTTCTTCATATCACACATCATTTACATAATCTATTGTAAAGAAAATCCGTTAGGTTTTGGCTGAGACAATGGTGACTCCCAACCTCTGAGACCTGTAAACAGATAGCAGATGAACAAAGAGAAAACCCTTTTGCCTAATCACAAATTACTCAAACCTATTTTACAATCTATACGAAAGAAAGCATTTGAACTCGCTGCAGGTAGTATCTTTAAAAAATAAATATAAGTATATTTAAAACTAAAGCTACGTAATTTACACTAAACTAACCCAAACTAAAACCAAACAATGTAAAAATATATTTAAAATCACACGATACAAATGAACACAAAGTCTCTTGGGGTCTGAAGAGCGGAGCGCCACGTCTGCTCCATGACGGGGAGCGTGTGAGTGAGGACGCGTGAGTGACGGGGAGCGTGTGAGTGAGGACGCGTGAGTGACGGGGAGCGTGTGAGTGAGGACGCGTGAGTGACGGGGAGCGTGTGAGTGAGGACGCGTGAGTGACGGGGAGCGTGTGAGTGAGGACGCGTGAGTGACGGGGAGCGTGTGAGTGAGGACGCGTGAGTGACGGGGAGCGTGTGAGTGAGGACGCGTGAGTGACGGGGAGCGTGTGAGTGAGGACGCGTGAGTGACGGGGAGCGTGTGAGTGAGGACGCGTGAGTGACGGGGAGCGTGTGAGTGAGGACGCGTGAGTGACGGGGAGCGTGTGAGTGAGGACGCGTGAGTGACGGGGAGCGTGAGTGAGGACACGTCAGTGGCGCGGGAGCGTGTGAGTGAGGACGCGTGAGTGACGGGGAGCGTGTGAGTGAGGACGCGTGAGTGACGGGGAGCGTGTGAGTGAGGACACGTGAGTGACGGGGAGCGTGTGAGTGAGGACGTGTGAGTGACGGGGAGCGTGTGAGTGAGGACACGTGAGTGACGGGGAGCGTGTGAGTGAGGACACGTCAGTGGCGGGGAGCGTGTGAGGACACGTCAATGGCGGGGAGCGTGTGAGGACACGTCAGTGGCGGGGAGTGTGTGAGGACACGTCAGTGGCGGGGAGCGTGTGAGTGAGGATGTGTGAGTGACATGGTGCGTGTGAGTGACATGGTGCGTGTGAGTGGCAGAGCGTGTGAGTGACATGGTGCATGTGGGTGAGGACATGTGAGTGGCGGGGAGCGTGTGGGTGAGGACATGTGAGTGGCGGGGAGCGTGTGAGTGAGGACATGTGAGTGGCGGGGTGCGTGTGGGTGGCGGGGTGCATGTGAGTGACAGGGACTGTTTGAGTGAGACGTGAGTGACATGGTGCATGTGAGTGAGAACGCGTGTGCGGTGTAGTGAGTGACAGGTAGCCAGGGTGTAGCACGCTGAGTGACAGGTAGCAGGGGTGTAGCACGCTGAGTGACAGGTAGCCGGGGTGTAGAGAGTGACAGTGGGGTTGTGGCAGCTAGTAGGGTGTAATTGGCAATAGGTAATGTGTTGTAGTGCGGTTATATTAAATAAACAGGCTGAGAAAGCCGTGTGTCCGTCGAGTTCAGCCTCTCACACATCACCTACTGCTGCTGATCCAAAAAGAAGGCAAAAAAAAACCCCCAGTCTGATGATTGTGGGTTGTAATCAGATGTATGTAGCAGGTTGTAGCATTGTGAATGACTGCCGTGTAGTTAGCAACTGGTTGCTATGGAGTAGCATAGAGTGTGGTGAGGGACAGATGGCATTGTGGAGCATGGTGAGGGACAGACGGCATTGTGGAGCATGGTGAGGGACAGGCGGCATTGTGGAGCATGGTGAGGGACAGACGGCATTGTGGAGCATGGTGAGGGACAGGCGGCATTGTGGAGCATGGTGAGGGACAGGCGGCATTGTGGAGCATGGTGAGGGACAGGCGGCATTGTGGAGCATGGTGAGGGACAGGCGGCATTGTGGAGCATGGTGAGGGACAGGCGGCATTGTGGAGCATGGTGAGGGACAGGCGGCATTGTGGAGCATGGTGAGGGACAGGTGGTACGGCTTTTTATAATGCGTTGACTTTTAGCAGGCTGTTGCACTGCTAGTAACAAGGAGTGAGTGACCAGTAGGAGAGTGTGATGTAGCCAGGGACTGGTAAACTCGGTGTAGACAGTGGCTGCTAGTGGAATGTAAAGGGTTAGTTAAAGAGAGACAAATTTGCCACCAAATTGCACCAATCAGTGAATTTCCCCGTATGGTGTGCCATCCACAGTATCAGGGGAAGCTCCTTGGTGAAGCCTCCCCTGCCCCTGTAAAGATTCTTATTGTGTAAAGCGTCACCGTTACAGTAGCAGTGTTTCTCGCCAGTGTTTGCAATTCTGGCAAATACTGGTACTTACTGAATAGCCCTGCATAGGTCCAGTTCCTAACAATGCAATGGTTCCACCAGCGGTCCTACTAACCCCCAAAACGCAGCTTTTTATGCCATGATACATTGTTGCAGAAAACACAGGGCATTACATGGGCTGGCTCTTTATGATTGTATAGAGTTGCACCAGGAATTTCAGAGCCAGGGGTAAAATTCGAGGTTCTTGTGGACACCCAGTCCCAGGGTCTGTCGAGGCATGAAAGTGTGTCTTGCTCTGCTCGTTCACATTATGAATCCCTGGCTAGATTAGAAGAGACGTTTCCCAGCCCCCGTCATGCTCTCATCCAGCAGGAAACCCCCCATCCAGAGCTGTCGGAGCTAATCACTGCGGCTGCTGAGTTGGCAGCGGGATCTCCTTTCTGTTCTGCTCGGTTGATAATAAGACACTTCAGTGATGACATCATTGACCACAGCACGAAAAACCACAAGTGGTTAGCTGGAGCTGCAGAGCCGGCCTGCGACGTCCTGTGCTGAGGGTCTGGCCTGGGGTCAGGGGGGGACACGCAGCGCTGTGCAGCTTTCTGATCTCCGCTTTCTTGTTTTTCAGACTTATGCAAAGTTCGCGGGAGCTCCTCTGAAAGTGCAGAAGGTCTCCAATCCATGGCGAAGTCCGTCTGGTAAGCTCGGCGCGCAGAAATCCCCGGCTTTGTGCCAAAAACAGGGCTTGACAAGTCCAGAAAGCCACTGAAAGCCTAAACAATGAAATACTGTTTATCAACCTGAATCTAGGTAAACCTTGGCTGGCTCCTAAAGATGGGATTTTATTCCTATCATTGATCATTTGTCGGGCCTTGTATTAAGCACTGAGTTGTAACTGTGAGTGCCGCTGTTACAGGCGTGTTGCGTTGGTTACGGTACGGCTGTTCACTTTGAGACTGATTCGGACTCTGCTGTGAGTTGGTTGGCTGCTTTCAACTCGACCAATGTGTCGACAGCTTTGAGTCTGGCAAATCCTTATATTTAGGCTGGCTGTCCACTGGGTCTGTAGTCGGACGGACGACTGGGTCGTCAGATTACGTACAACGACATTGTATTTTATTATTCTTTATTTATAAAGCGCCAGCATATTCCGCAGCGCTGTACAATAAGCACAGTATAGACAGGGTTACAATACATTGAACAACATTTGACAAACAGTACAGGAGGAGATGAGGGCCCTATTCCCGTAGGAACTCACAATCTAGAGGGTTGGGGTTGGAAACAGGAGGAGAGGATGTAAGGTGAGAGTGATTGAATGGGTTGTGTCAGTGAGTTGGGTGGTAGGCTTCCCTAAATAGGAACGTTTTAACCCCTTAGTGACCGCGCGGTTTTACACAAATCCGTCCTTTAGTGACCGCTGCTGTTTTACGTTTCTGCGCTGCTCGTGTTTAGATCAAATTTTCCTCTTACTCGTTTATTCAACCCACACATATTATACACCCTTTTTCCCGCCATTAAATGGACTTTCTAGAAATACCATTATTTCCATCATATCGAATAATTTAATATAAAAAAATATGAAATATGATGAAAAAAATGGTAAAAACACACTTTTTCGTAATTTAATCCCTAAAGCTATAACCACAATAAAGACCCCGGCTAAATAGTTTCCAAATTTTATCCCGAGAATATAAATACCCAATTTTTACATGTTTTTACCTTTTAACCCTTTCACTGCTGAGCCAGTTCACCTATGTGCGCTGCGCTCATTCTGACCATTTTGTGCTAATTATTTTTAGATGACAGCCTAGGTCCTATTAATTAAACTCCCCCCAGACAAAAAAAACTTTAAAAAAAAAAACATTTTTTTTTTTTTATTTAATTGTTTTTTTTTACCTTTTTTTTTTTAAACCAAACCTGGTCATGTTTGGTATCATTTGAAAGGCCATAATCAGGCCTTTCAAATGATGGCAAATATGACCATCTAGCTGCCATGGATCGGGAGATAAAGGGATCCTTAGGATCCCCTTATCTCTACATGGCAGCTAGAGGGTTAACTGGCCCACTGACATCCTCACACATATGGTGAAGTTGTCAGTGGGTGGGGGGGGACCTGGAGGCTTGGCTGACATCCAAGATGTCAGCCCCCTCCAGGTTTGAATCACGTTTTGGCGCCAATTGGCGCCGCAACGTGATCCGGCGGCGAAATGGTTAATGCCATACACCGCTGGAAAGGGGAGGCTCTCCCCTCTCCAGCGGTGCAAACGGCATCTCCCTAGTTCAATGGTTGGGGAGATAGAGCCCCCCCTCCCCTCCATTGAAACACATGGGGGCACCTTCTGATGACGTCACCACGCAGCGTGGCGACGTCATCAGCCTCGCCTGCCCATGTAAATCACATGGGCAGGCTTCCTCCCTGTCAGATCACCGTGGGATCCGACGAGGGAGTGAGTATCGGAGGGGGATTTGGCGCCGCTGACGTACCCTGTACGTCATCGGGTCTAAGGGAGACCCGAACACAGGACGTACAGGGTACGTCAGCGGTCGGGAAGGGGTTAAGGAGCGTTTGAAGGAAGAGAAGTTAGGGGAAAGTCTGACAGTACGAGGGAGAGCGTTCCAGAGAGTGGGGGCTGCGCGTGAGAAATCCTGCAGTCTATCATGGGAAGAGGTGATGCGGGGAGAAGCTAGGCGCAGGTCACTGTTTGACCTTGTTTGACCTTGTATGACCAGAGTCGCCTACTGCACCATCTGATCAACGTGTTAGTGAGTTGTTGCTGAGTGTGAGCGCGCAGGTTGTTGCTGAGTGTGAGGCGCGGCGTGCAGGTTGTTGCTGAGTGTGAGGCGCGGCGCGCAGGTTGTTGCTGAGTTTGAGGCGCGGCGCGCAGGTTGTTGCTGAGTGTGAGGCGCGGCGCGCAGGTTGTTGCTGAGTGTGAGGCGCGGCGTGCAGGTTGTTGCTGAGTTTGAGGCGCGGCGTGCAGGTTGTTGCTGAGTGTGAGGCGCGGCGTGCAGGTTGTTGCTGAGTGTGAGGCGCGGCGTGCAGGTTGTTGCTGAGTTTGAGGCGCGGCGCGCAGGTTGTTGCTGAGTGTGAGGCGCGGCGCGCAGGTTGTTGCTGAGTGTGAGGCGCGGCGCGCAGGTTGGTGCTGAGTGATCAGATCATACTTCCGTTAGGTTAATATCCTCCTTCTCTTCTTGCAGGTCATCTGCCCGCTTTAAAGACCCAGGATGAGGGAGACCTTTATCAAGTGACAAAAATTATTACCCATCTAAGGAAGCAGGTGAGCTCTGTACATATCATTACTCCTTAATACCTGAAGGACCAATGTCATAACTGTTACATCATAAATGCATTGACAATAAAGACCCTTGGTCCTTAAAGGGTTAAAGGAGCTTTGCCAACTCTGAGTATTATAGAGACACTGACAGGGTTAATATAGAGTTCCATTTTTTTTGTCCTTAAATTATTGGGCTGGTGCCGCTGACAGATTCAGCCCAATTATTATCTTGTGTAGGGAGAGGTATAAGTAGAAAGAGGGCAGTGCTCATGCCGCTGTACATAGCACTGGTGAGACCTCACTTGGAGTACTGTGTGCAGCGCTGGAGACCGTATCTCCAGAAGGATATAGATACCTTAGAGAGAGATCAGAGAAGAGCTAATATATGCTGCACGTCTTGAAGGACAAACGTTACCAGGAAAGGGTTAATGATCTTAACATGTATAGCTTTGAAAAAAGACGAGACAGAGGAGATATGATAGAAACATTTAAATACGTAAAGGGAATCCACAAGGTAGAGGAAGGGAGTATATTTAAAAGGAAACAAAGTAGCAAAACAAGAGGACATAGTCTTGGATTAGAGGACATAGTCTTGGATTAGAGGACATAGTCTTGGATTAGAGGACATAGTCTTGGATTAGAGGACATAGTCTTGGATTAGAGGACATGGTCTTGGATTAGAGGAGCAAAGGTTTAAAAGTAACATCAGTTTGTATTATTTTACCGAGAGGGTGGTGGATACATGGAACAGCCTTCCAGTAGAAGTGCTAGAGGCGCAGTGATTGAGTTTAAGCAGCCATGGGATAGGCATAAGATTCTCCTAAATAAAAGATAAATCCCGGTAAAGTATCCCTAGAATTGGGCCGACAAGGTTCTTATTTGCCGACATATTCTGAGGGTTATTCAGAGAGAGCCGATCTGGCCCCGAACAGTGAATTTCCCCGTACGGTGAGATTTTGGAGCCATTCGACTATTCAGAGAGCAGGTAGTTCGCTAAATTTTGGCGAATTGCCTGCACGTACGGTGCCTGTTCGACGGCAGTGAAATCCCCATAGAGAAGCAATGGTTAATCTATTCAGAGACACTGAACAGCAGAGAAAAGTTGTCGCAATGCCCTGCTGTTCGTTGGTTTCATTCGACAGGTTTATTCAGGCGAATCCCATAGGCTTCAATGTTAAAAATATTCCCGTTTTATACAATATCTAATAAACCGTTTATTATTTTAATCTTCAGCAAAAAGTCTCTTTATTTTGTTTTTTGGGGATCTGTTTAATCATTTTTCTGGATATTCGTTTTTTTCGGCTAATTTTTTTTCCCGTTCTTTTATAAATAATGTTTTTTTCTGTAACAGACCTTTTTATTATCATTCATTGGATCTTATGTGTAAATTCCAGACATTTTCGTCCTGTCTTTTCTCTTTTTTTTTCTTTTTGCAAACAGCGTTTCAATTTTGACACTTTAAATTGTTTTATTCATTTATTTTTTTACACATTCGGCGGCTTTTTTTCATTTCGGGTTCAGCGGATCATAATGAATCAGATGTGATATTCTCTGAGTGTTTAACCCCCCCCCCCCCTGAAATTATCGAATCTGATACTTTCAGCCAGTTCTGTGTATTATTGAATCGGATGCGATCATTTCGGCAGTTCTTCTTCTTTTTTTTTTTCTTTCAGCAGTTTTGCGGCAGCTTTTTCCCCACACTGAATGGTAAATTCACCGCAGGGTGGGGAAATGTGATTCCCTGAAGTGCGGGGAACGACCGATCACCGTAATAACCCCTTCTATGTTTCTATTAACCCTTTCACTGCTGAGGACGTGTGGGGAACGTCCTCATTGACTCCTAAAGAAAGATCAGGGTTACTTTGAACCCTGATATCTCCCAACTGTTTTCAGCTAGCAGGGTCGTGTTTGGTATCATTAGAAAGGTCAGAGCATGGCCTTTCCAATGATACCAAACATGACCATGTCTAAAGTAAAGAAAAAAAATAAAAACAATAATAAAAAAAGGAAAAATGTGTTTTTCTAAGACGTGAAATGGCTCAGCAGTGAAGGGGTTAATATTATTATTATTATTATTATTATTATTTTCTTTTTGGGGTGATTTCATGGTGTAAAAAAAAATAAAAAATCCAGCCTCTGCCTAATTCTTTATGGGCAAATAATTTTTTTCTATAGAGTTCCTTTTTAAGGTTCATTTTCCTTATTATATATATTTAAAAAGACCGCCATTTTTTTTGTTTAAGCCGCCTCCTCTAGGCGCGGCATGCAGCGTCTGTGTTGTTCATCGTGTGACGAATACAATGTCCGCTGCTCATTTCTTGTTCCCGTTCACTAACAGGTCACCCGAGGTCTGTTTGTATTGGCCCTGTATAAATTTGTGCTGTAGGTGTTCCAGCCCGCAGAGCATTTTACCTTTCAGACAGCAGCGCTAGTAGACGCCCCTCCCCCTCTGGAGGTGTAATTAATGCTCCATTGATTCTTTTTTTTCCCCCATTATCTGTCCTGTTATCTTGCATTCAGCCATTAATCTATCCTTATCATTCAATGGGCTCATTAATGCATTTGGCGACATGATACCGGAGGTTCACCAGTTACCCAAACACGCAATGCTTGTGAGTAGAACACGCTGTACACGCGTAGTGCGCAGGTTATGATGTGATGAGCCTGAGCTTCTGTTTCCTGGTAGTACAGAGATAGATGATACGGAGACATGAACGGCTGCTTCCTCTGATCTCATGTCTCTATGGAGAATATATATAGTAGGCATGTTAGTTTTTTCTGTGTGGCGGGTGGGGGGGCATGGTGGGCTCCTAAGTGGTGCCTGAGAACATGAATGGGAACAGAGAGCTCTGGTGTATCTGCCATTGGCCTCATTTTTTGATAAATTACCATCATCTTGATGCAAGGCCTTGGGGCAAATGGTGTGTTTATAGGTCAGATAACTGCCTGAAATTACTATTTGCCTAATATATGTATCGCAAATCCAAAGCACACCTTGAAGTCCAGAAATCTCCTTCTGCTCGGGTTCTCATTCCTAAAATCCCTTTATATAATTACTCTATTTAGGTTGTGCACCATGAATTGAGTAATATATAGAACTGGCTGCTGTGCCTGTACATGTGAATCATTAGCTATAGTCTGCCCTGGCACAATATTCTGCATATTACACCCCCGCGTGATATTCCGCATATTACACCCCCGGTGCGATATTACGCCCCGCCGCGATATTTTGCTTATTACGCCACCGGCAAGATATTCGGCTTATTACACCCCCGGCTCGATATTCCACTTATTACGCCCCCAGCGCGATATTCCACTTATTACACTCCTGGTGCGATATTCCGCTTATTACGCCCCTGCGCAATATTTCGCATATTACACTCCCGGCACAATATTCTGCTTATTACGCCCCCGGCGCGATATTCCTGCTTATTACGCCCCCGGCGCGATATTCCTGCTTATTACGCCCCCGGCGCGATATTCCTGCTTATTACGCCCCCGGCGCGATATTCCTGCTTATTACGCCCCCGGCGCGATATTCCTGCTTATTACGCCCCCGCGCGATATTCCTGCTTATTACGCCCCCGGCGCGATATTCC
Source organism: Leptobrachium leishanense (assembly GCA_009667805.1). NCBI lineage: Eukaryota > Metazoa > Chordata > Amphibia > Anura > Megophryidae > Leptobrachium > Leptobrachium leishanense. The sequence continues at coordinate 19,852,135 of CM019075.1, forward strand.
TGCTTATTACGCCCCCGGCGCGATATTCCTGCTTATTACGCCCCCGGCGCGATATTCCTGCTTATTACGCCCCCGGTGCGATATTCCTGCTTATTACGCCCCTGCGCAAAATTTCGCATATTACGCCCCCGGCACAATATTCTGCATATTACGCACCAGGCGCGATATTACGCATATTACGCCCCGTACGATATTCCGTTTATAATGCCCCCAGTGCGATATTCTGCTTATAATGCCCCGGCACAATATTCTGCTTATTATGCCCCCGGCGCGATATTCCGCATATTATGCCCCCGTGAGATATTACGCACCCGGCACGATATCCCACTTATTATGCCCCTGGCATCTGTCTTCAGACTAAAATGCCATTTAGTTTTAGTCTGTCTTTTTACGTCCCCGGCACGATATTCCGCTTTTAACACCCTAGACGCGATATTCCGCCCCGGTGTGATATTCCACCCCTGCACCATATTCTGCTTATTACGCCACCGGTGCAATATTCTGCATATTGCACCCCCGGTGCGATATATTCCGCATATTGCACCCCCTGCGAGGTGTATTCTGCATATTACGCCCCTGGTGTGATATATTCTGCATATTACGTCCCGGCGTGATATTACGCTGCAAGTGCAATATTACACATGTTATGCCCCTGGCGCAATATTCCACATATTGCGCCCTCGGTGCGCTATTCCTCATATTACGCCTCCATGGCCCACTTATGCTCCCGACGCAATATTATGCATACTACGCCCTCGACGCAAAATTACTCATATTACGCTCCTGACGCGGTATTCCTCCCCTGCACGATATTCTGCATATTTTGTCCTGGCGCAATATTCCATGTATTACACCCCGCTGCCCGACTCGATATTCCACCAGGGCGCTATATTACTTCTCAGTCACGATATTTCGCAAATTACGCCCCCGGCGCGATATTCCGCATGTCACACCCCCAGTGCAATATTTCACTTTGAGCTTGATATTGTGCATATTACGAACCAGCACGATATTCTACCCCGGCGTGATGTTACGCCCCCGCACAATATTCCGCATATCGCACCCTCGCGCAATATTCCTCATATTCAGGCCGCGGCCGATAATCCGCCCCTGCTTGATATTCTGCATATTAAGCCCCGGGCGCGATATTCTGTATATTACGGGTGCCCCATGTCTCCGACACTCCAGATCTGTAGAAACCTCTAGGTGTATGCTGTAGCGTAGGCTGTAGGCTAATCCTCTCAGCAAGATAACAAGGTACACATGGACCTGACAATAGACAGACAATAACATTCTTGCATAACACGGCTTACACAAACTTTTTTGCACACAAGAGGCCTGCACCGTACAAATATGCCCCCAGATCCATGTACCCCAAGTCCAAAGTGACTTGTGTCATATACGCGTTATACCATGTGTGACTATTTATGTGCGTTACACCTTGTGTGACGATTTATTCCTGTGTGCTGTCGGTAGGTCTGTGGATTAAGTGAGGTGGACTGGCTGTGAGAGTGCGGTATTTGTGGGTCGGTAAATCCGTTAACCCCGAGCGCCTATCGGTTCATGCGGCCTCATTCTCAAGGAAACCCTCTGACCCTGCATCTCGATAACATTCTCAGCTTTTCATATGTGAAAATAAAGTCTTGTTTCTGCAGAATCTGTACCAGAGCCTGTCAGAGTGCCGGCACCGCGAATACCGGGCCTGGCTTCCACCAGGTACTCACATTATTTGAATGTACGTGGCAGCCCCTGTGATATAGATGTGTGCCGCACCTGATCGGGTTTCTGTATGTGCACCCGCTCGGTAACACAGGCATTTCATGTCCCACGGTCCATTAAACCTGAACTCGGCCTCACTGTGCGGCGTGTCCTTCAATCTGGTGGAAACTCTGAAGAGCTGGGAGAGGAGAACACGGCATCTCTGTCTCGCCATGCGAACGAGCTGCCACATAATAAAATAATCGGAACATTTCTGTGGTTTCCCCGGGTCCGGATGATCAGGCCTTTGAGGGGAGCGCACACAGTGACCTTCTGTTTCATACCGCGTCCCAGAAAACCAGTTAGAATTTCCGACACCATCAAGGGACGGGAGACATCACAAGCGCCTTTATGGTTTTTTTTTTCTTATTCTTCTTCTTTCACAAAAAAAGACATTCCAGATTAAAGTTGCAAAATTCAGGCCCTAAAATCACAGTCATAGGGTTTATTTCAGCGATGGGGAACCTTGGCCCTAGGGATGGACAGCTTATCGAGAGTTGATATTGGGAAAATTACCATTAATGTGTCGGTCCTTTATTTGTCGATATCGCTGATAATCGGACAAGGTGGCTAACTGTAGCCTCGACATGCGACTCCCGCAGCTTGGCTCCAATCTGGGGCTTCTCCCACAGCAAGCTGACATCTTGGCTGTCATCCCTCACTGTAGGACTTCCCCTGCGGAGTGACGGTATTGTGCATGAGCGCGTGGGCGACTCAATCAGGATTCCCTATACAGGGATCCAAAAGACCCTTGAATCTCCGGTGCCGTATGTTCTACAGCGGGGTCAGCAATCTAGACCCTCCAGATGACTTGGAACTACATTTCCCATGAGGCTCTGCCAACCCAATGAGTAGCCATACATCAATGGAGATTCAGTTCAAAAACATCTGGAAGGGGGGGGGGCAAGCTTCCTGACCCCTGGTTTAGTGGATGGCCCCTTCAGTTGGACATCTGACACCTTTTCTTTGAGCCAACGATTTGCCGTATTAGATGCTGTTTTAGATGTTGAAGCCCTTGCTAGGCTCCCTCTAGCCCGCTGCATTCGTGCCCTTACCCCTCCGGTAACCTTTCTATTCCTTATATTATCTAGAAGTACAACGCAGATTACGACCTCTCGGCCAAACAGGGAGCCGACACGTTGGCGTTCATCTCACTGCTGGAGGAGAAGCTGCTTCCAGCCCTGGTAAGAATGGAGCTATTCCTTTTTGTTTTGTTACTGCGGACTAGTCGAATTGTCGTTTTTATTGATCCTCCGTCTCCTGCTGGTCTCCGCAGATTCACATGTTGTGGGTGGACTCCAGGAATTATGTGGAGCACACACGTAAGTGGTACGCAGAGGCCATTCCTTTCCCTCTGAACTTCTTCATCCCCAACCAAATGCATAGGAGGTCACTGGAACGCCTGCAGCTGATCAGGGGAGAGAGCTGGGAAGAGGAGGACGACGCTCTGGAGAAGCAGGTGATAAAGACGCTCTGGTCTTCAGCTGGGGAGAAGGTCAATAGTCTGGAGTTTGGTGGTGGAGAACTTAAGAGATGGGGCTGGTTGATGGTGGGTGGTCACGGGGGAGATGGTGTTGATCTGGGTATAGGGTTGAAAGATGGAGGGAGTCATGGGATAGTGTAGATCAGCTGTCGGCAACCTTGGCCTTCTGGATGTTTTGTGCCCACATTCCCCGTGAGTCTCTTCAAACTTGATGAGTGGCTGAGCATCATGGGAGATGTAGTTCCAAAACATCTGGAGGGCCAAGTTTGCTGACCCCTAGTATATATGGTTGGTGAATGGTGAAAAGGTGTGAAGATGGAGGGGAAGACTGCTGGGAGATGGGGAGGGGTCAGAGTGCGGGAGATGGGGAGGGGTCAGAGTGCGGGAGATGGGGAGGGGTCAGAGTGCGGGAGATGGGGAGGGGTCAGAGTGCGGGAGATGGGGAGGGGTCAGAGTGCGGGAGATGGGGAGGAAGTTCATTGTTCGAGGTGATCTCCTGGAGTAGGTATGAGACTAATAATGGATGGAACATACAGGCCATGGGATATTGTACCGAGGGGTTGCCATAGTTAGAAGATGTTGTTGGGAGGGGTCTACTAGTGTGACGGCACTTTTTGCATGTTTGGTAGAGATTGTAAATCTATGCCATATGTAATGCGTTGTCTCATGTCTTCGCAGCTCTACGCAGACGCCCAAGAATGCATGACTCTATTGTCACAGCGCCTCGGGACGCAGAAGTTCTTTTTTGGAGAATCGTAAGTGTCTGAAAATGGACAGATCGCACACACACGCTCACCTGCTCCTTCCCCGCGTAGCGTTTAATTAAAGATATCCCCAAGTGCAGTCTGAGGCTTTTTCACTCCCACCCACCTGACCACAGCACAGTGACAGGGATTGTGCGAGCTCGGTGGAGCGTTTCTACGGCCGGCCTGGCTGCACGGTCTCTCGTGTCCGTTAACTAGATCGTATCGCACAGACACAGAGTGAACACTCGAGCTCAGGCCCATCCTGCACCTTAATGATTCTAATGCACAAAACGAAACGTGCGCTTCTGCAGCTCAGGAAGGCATGCAGGGATTGCAGCAATAGTGGCCTTTCGTTAAGCTCTTCACTGCTAAGGGCGTGCAGGACACATCCTGTGGATTGTTAGCATTCATTAGGGCAGTGACGGTGAACCTTGGCACCCCAGATGTTTCTGCACTGCATGTCTCGTGATGCTCAGCCAGCCTCAAGTGTGACTAAGCATCATGGGACATGCAGTGCAGAAACATCTGGGGTGTCAAGGTTCACCGTCACTGCGTTAGGGCACAAAATCCAAAATTGTGTCATTTTTCAGTAACTGTACAAATTAAAGTTATTTTCTAAAAGAGGAGGGTCTGCTGAAAAAAACGAGGTGTAATATGTGCGGGTATCTGCGATAAATGGCTGGAATTGATGATTAAATGCATAGCTAGTTAACTGGTGGCCCCTCTAGCTTTCCTAGGGGAAGCCCAACCTCCTGCCCTGGCTAAGATTATGTTACTGAATGCCCACCATACTAAGCTGCTGAGCACACTGCAAATCGGTGTAATCGCCCCCTTCTGATGGTTTTCCTTACAGACCTGCCTCTCTGGACGCCTACATTTTCAGCTATTTGGCTCTCATCCTGAACACTAAGCTACCCAACCACAAGCTACAGCAGCACCTGAAGACCTTGAACAACCTGTGCCAGTACTGCAACTGCATCCTCACCCTATACTTCCCCAGTGATGGAGGTATGTCCATGGCCGCTCCGCTCGGCTCTGTGTGATATGGGAAATTATTGAATTTCGCCAAGTAGGACTATAAATTAGAATTTTTTAATAAAGGACTCGGAGGCGAGTATTGCAATACTCGCCGCTGAGCTCTTGTATTAAAATTGGTCTTAAACGTGTCATACCCGAAATTTTATCGTTTTGCCACCGAGCTGGCCGGGAATTCCTAAAAATCCAGACACAGTGTGGTCAAGGAAAGAACTCCATAACCCCAGCAGGAAGCATTGTGAATTCAGACAGCAAATTCTAATTTAATCTTAGTCTCAGTCTTCAGGCTAAAATGCCATTTAGTTTAATCTGTCTTCAGACTAAAATTACATTTAGTTTCAGTCTCAGTCTTTAGGCTAAAATGCCATTTAGTTTCAGTCTCAGTCTTTAGGCTAAAATGCCATTTAGTTTCAGTCTTTAGGCTAAAATGCCATTTAGTTTCAGTCTCTGTCTTCAGACTAAAATGACATTTAGTTTTAGTCCTCTGAATCGTTTTAGTCGAGTAAATGTCACAAGATTTTAGTCAACTAAATCTAGAGTGGATGTCGTCAACTAAAATGTAATGGACAATATTCCAAGGTTGGTTCTAACAACTCCATAGACTATGTGCCCTATAACTATCTTAACGCTCAAATATGTGCATGTTAACACTAGGATAAGTGACTTTAACGCACGCGCCTCCCCCCCCCCCCACCATATTACAACCCTAGCATTCACAGGTTAAAACAAACTCGTCACTGCATCGGTGATTGCACACTTTTCCGAGTGCTTAGTGTACTTTGCGCTCCCTATACCTGACATGGGGAGCGCAATGTCCTAACGCTAATTACCCCACCGATGTGGTAACAAAAAAGTTAACCACGGCTAGAAGATGGTGCCAACTGTTTGCGCTTCTGCGAAGATCAGTTAACACCAGCTGAACCCCCCCCCCCAAGAAAATCTGATACTCAGCCCTCATCCCGCGGTTCGAACGTCAGCCTGATTCACTGCTTCTGGCTGCCGGGAGCCGAGTGAGACTGGGACATATAATCCCCAGTCTCCCTCCACAACCCTGCACGAGAGCGAGATCACGCAGGGCTTGCGTCACGGCAGCACAAGCCTCCATGGAGTCTTATGGACTCAAGGAGGTGATACCTGCGGAGGCGTGGAAGTATCAGGGAGGGTTGAGCTGTGCTAGCAGGCTGCTGATTAGTTCTTGTCCCGTAGTATCGTGCTAAAACGGAGGTCGCTGGGTGTAAACCCGTTAACTATCGGGGCACTGATCCATAGACATGACTTGATACATGAACAAACGTGAACAAGATTGCTGAATCTCAATGATACACGAGTTGTGCGGCCTGCAGGGCAGTCACACAATACCTAGATACAGATACTGAAAACACAGCAAAAAAGGCCTTGATTCCCACACCAGGGAGGTACTACAAGAAACCTAATTTACTCCTCAGCACCAAATGGCTTTGTGGCCAGGAGGTCACTGGGTGGAAACACTTTAACTATCTGTGTCCTGACACATAGACATGACGTGATACATGAACAAACGTGAACAAGATTGCTGATGCAAGACTTACTTGAGACATACAGAGCGGGAACACTTGTGTACATTAGCCTGCAGGGAAGGCCTACAATCTAAGATTGGATATACTGTATGAACTCAGCTATACAGAGGGGGAACACAAAGTTCAATAGCCTGCAGGCAGGCCTGCTATCAACGATAGGCTTCTGTATAGCCACCAAGGAAACAGATACTCAACAGGAAACAAGACAGTAGATGAATTCAGCAACAGACCGGACAGGACTTAAATCTAAAAACTAGGAACAAACCTGACACTGATCTAGACACAGAACTGGATGCCTTGAGATAAGGCCTTGAAACCAGACAGACAAACAGACATGAAAACATAAACCAGACTAGAAACTCAGAAGCATGAATTTAGCTAAACAGAGGGGGAACGCAGGCAGGCCTACTATCAACGATAGGCTTCTGTATAGCCACCAAGGAAACAGATACTCAACAGGATACATAAACTAGGAACTCGGATACATGAACATGAAACTCAAATAACATGAACTAGAAACCAAGATACATGAACTAGAACTAGAAATCACCAAGACAAGAACTAGACAGATACTCGAACTACTCAATTTCAAGAAAAGCCGGAACTAGGACTCCACTAACTCCAAACTATTCCCACGAACGTTCAAGGAGCAGCTCCACTCACCCTCTTTTTTAAAGGCTGATGGCTCCTTGCACTTATGCCTAGCTCCGCCCCCTCAGATGCCGTTTTGCCAGCTCTTACTACTGGCAACAGGCTAGCCAGCGACGCCACCTGGTGCCCTGACCCCGCAGGAAGCGCTGCGGGGGCCAAGGATGTAACAGACACGAAGCGGAAGCCGGAAGTTTTCCCTGTTAGTGTCCCCCGTTTTAGCGCCTACTTTGTATTACAGCCCTGTAATGGCTCTGGTTAAGTTATCACCAACTATGGAATATTTCCCATTGTGTTTAAAGTGTATTATACATTATTCAGGCATTGCTCTAGAGTTTCCGCACTCAGCATATACTCCTGCAGGGGTGTGGAAATTTTAAAAAAAATCTACTAGTCCAATCTACTTGTCCCTCAGGATGAGCAACTTGTCCTGATAATTTCAACAAAATAGTGTTTAAATAGAGGTCTTTATTCATAACAGCCTATAGAGGCAGCGTCAGATACATGTGATGAATAAAGACCTTTATTTAAACACTATTTTGTTATGTATGTATGTATAAGGGATGCACCGATACCACTTTTTAAGTACGAGTACCGATACTTTTTTCAAGTACTCACCAATACCGAGTACCGATACTTTTATTTTATGTCGTGTGGCCACTTTCCAATAAGAACAGACCTCATAAAAATGCTCCCAGCTCACATGTATATACCCCCCCGAGATATATGGATATTGCCCCAGCTCATGGATATTGCCCCAGCTCATGGATATTGCCCCAGCTCATGGATATTGCCCCAGCTCATGGATATACTGCCCCAGCTCATGGATATACTGCCCCAGCTCATGGATATACTGCCCCAGCTCATGGATATACTGCCCCAGCTCATGGATATACTGCCCCAGCTCATGGATATACTGCCCCAGCTCATGGATATATGCCCCAGCACATGGATTTACTGCCCCAGCTCATGGATTTACTGCCCCAGCTCATGGATATACTGCCCCAGCTCATGGATATACTGCCCCAGCTCATGGATATATTGCCCCAGCTCATGGATATACTGCCCCAGCTCATGGATATATTGCCCCAGCTCATGGATATACTGCCCCAGCTCATGGATATACTGCCCCAGCTCATGGATATACTGCCCCAGCTCACACATGGATATACTGCCCCAGCTCACACATGGATATACTGCCCCAGCTCACACATGGATATACTGCCCCAGCTCACACATGGATACTGCCCCAGCTCACACATGGATACTGCCCCAACTCACACATGGATAGCCGCTCGGGAAGGTAAGTATGCCGGAGAGCTCCAGGGCTGGCTGTCCGAATGCCGATAGAGCATTCGAACAGCCGCCCCATGTCTGGTCTGGGGTCTGAGCTGGGGGCAATATCCATGCAAGTGGGGGGGCAATATCCATGAGCTGGGGCAAATCCATGTGTGAGCTGGGGCATAATCCATGAGCTGGGGCCAATATCCATGAGCTGGGGGCAATATCCATGAGCTGGGGGCAATATCCATGAGCTGGGGGCAATATCCATGAGCTGGGGGCAATATCCATGAGCTGGGGGCAATATCCATGAGCTGGGGCAATATCCATGAGCTGGGGCTTCCGGTATTGGGGGTGTCCCTGGAATTAGTCCGCAGTCCGGCGGGCTTCATCTCCAAAAAAACTACTCGCCCGGATCTTCATGTCCCGGGCGTCGGGCGATACAATTCCCACACCCCTGCCCTGGAGTAACATCGTATCTGAATATAGAAAATTCATTTAAGATTTGTTCTGATTGGTTCTCTTCCCGAGTAGCCCCTCCCTAACCGTTTACTCTAGTTTTTATTAGTCGACTAACATGTCAGTGGATCTTCGTCATCGTTTTAGGCTGGGGTCAGACCAGCGCACTTTTAACGTGCGTTCTGGCGCACATAATTACGACCGCACTAGCAGCAGATGACGGCCAATATACGATGTACGGCCGCACAAAAGTCCGGCCGTGCAACGCAAGTGGAATTTGAACGCATTTTTCTGAGAATGCTGAACCGCTAGTACTGACGTACTGAGTGCGCAGCTGCGTCATAGAGGCGCGTTTGCGTGATTAGGAGATGTCAGACGCTGCTAATGTCCAGCCTACATAATGTCCAGACGCAAAAAGTGTTTTATTGACAATCCGTACAAAATCACGCCCGAAAATGCGCGTCGTCTGACCGTTTTTGCGCATTCCGTGAAAAACGTCAATGCGTTTGGATGCACTTTTTCACGTTCGCGGGGAAAAATGCTTTCGTCTGACCCTAGCCTTAGTCGTCTTTTATTTATTTAGTCATCGTCTAGTTTTAGATTATTTGTTTTTGTGACTAAGTCTTATTAGTCGATGAAAATATGCAATAATAGACGTGTAATCTATCGGCAACAGTGTAAATCGTAAAACATAACAGCATTAAATCAATAAAATTTAGCAAAAGACACCGTAAGAGGAACTATACTCCTCTCACTCCTGGAAGCAGCAAGAAAGAGGAGGAGTCTGGAAGTGTTTTGGACTTTATTCTGGGAGGGTTACTAGGGTTACGGCTGCTACCATTATCTGTTCAGGGGGGTTCCCTAAAGATCTGGGTTTTTTTTTCTTTAATTGCTGCCGGAAGTAGTAATAAGAGTTTGGCGTAATAATACTCGCCTCCGTGTCTTTTAATAAAATTATGACTTACCCTCCTGACAATAGGGAAATCTGGAACTCTGGTAGGAAGCCATATATTGCTTCCTAATACACACACTCCCTCCCCTGCGTTCTGCAGCAGCTCCTCTTGAATGATTTCATTCCAGTTACCCATAAATCCTGACTGATCCGCCGGGGCATGGACTGGGAAAAAAAGAGGCACCGGGGTCCATTCACGAGACCCTGAGTCGTGCTGACCTTTAGGGAGTAAGTTTTCGTTAAAAGAGGAGCCTGAAGGCTTCTCCCTCCTTACCGGAACACACGTGCGTCGCCTACCAGCTGAGTCTCTTCAACAGGCACGCAGGGCACAGCAGATTCAGGTGGTGGTGCAGGGAATTGGCCTGTAAGTCCTTCAGGTCAGGAGGGAGAAGTCCTCAGACTATGCTTTTATAAAGGATGGAAAGGAGGAAAATGTCTGTTTAAACACGAGGAACTGGTTTAGGGAAAACTCACAAATTTCCAGAATGCTCCTCTGTGACTGTAAAGTGTGAGCCCTGTGCGTACCAGCACGTGCATGACAAATACTCGCCCTAGAGCAAGGGTCTCAGATGTTGACCCCCAGCTGTTTCTGAACTACAATTCCCACGATACTCTGGCCATCTATTACATTCAAAGAATTCTGGGAATTGTAGGCCATCACCATCGGCGGGGGGGGGGGGGCAGAGTTTGAGATCCCTGCCCTAGAATTTCTCCAATAAATAAAGGGAGAGTTCCCTGCGCGCTACCTACTCATACTATTCTTTTTTTAGATGCTGTTCCCCGTGTGTCCCCGAAAAAGCCAAATCCCGAGTCGTCTGATACCGAGGAGGAGCCTCACAAGCGACGCAACCAGATCCTCTCGGTGGTGGTTGGACTTATGGCTATGGTCAGCTATGCACTGCTGAGCGGGATAGTCTCCATCCAGCACGTGTCGCAGGACTCTGCCCTCGAGCGGAGCATTGCGTTGGACGACAACGTGGACGATGAGGAATGAGACAGAGGAGGAGGACCACATGTCGTCAGGCACTCTTTGCATTCCATTCCCCACGCTCGGGGCTGGAAATCACAGGACTCAATGTGATTTTGGACTTATGATTAAACGTTATCTTTTCTGCAACCCGAGTCTCCGTATGGCCTGGTGTCCTGTGAGTAGTGTAAAGCGTGCGGGTGGCTTTTGCCGTCGTTTGCAGCACGTAGTCACAGTGGTGGGGTGGACAGTGTAGATGGTTTTTTTGCTGATGGTGTTTAAACTTAACCTTTTTAAATCCTGCAGCGGGTCTGGTTGCCGATGAACGTCAGCCCAGTGACTACCGTAGTGGCACGGGCACATCATGCTTGCACACAGCCATTCAGGTGCCTCTCTTTGCCGAGAGGCATAACCAGTTGGTTGGTGATGATTCAAACGGACAAATCTTTATTAAGTTACTTTGGTGCACCTCTCTGCTCAACACCTCTCTCCACTTTGACAGGGTGGGAGAAAAGGGGTGACGGGGGTAGGGGACTCCTACCACCATAACCACATATATTTGCTTAAATCAAGGCAGTGTAGATGTTTCTGAACTACAACTCCCATGATCCTTAGCCATCTAGCATTGAAAGAACTCTGGGAATTGTAGGCACCAACATTTGGGGGGGTTGTGAGTTTGACAGACCCTGCGTCGTCCATGTGCAAGTAACAGATTGATTTATTTGAGCTGCCGACCTATAAAGGGTCACGGCCAGGAATGCGCTGACGGAAGATGGGCGTTTCTACCATTCGTTCAGTTTGGACATTTTGGAGAGCATCCCCCTCAGTGTGTCTCCTGCAGGTAAGGGACCTTTAAATCTATTTTTGGGTTTAATCTATTTTATGCACTGGGTCCTGTCAGCGGTTTTATGGATAGCACTTGGTTGTGAAGGGGTTATAGTTTGTGTGTGTCACGGTTACATACCCCAGATTACGAATGTGTGTTAAATGGAATAATCCGACTCCCGGGAGATGGAAGCTGAGGATCAAGTAAAGATGTTTTTCTTGGAGAATGTCCTATCACGAGATCGCGCTCTAATCTGCCGTTGTCTTGCATAGGATTTGTCAGATCTGCCTTCCTGGACACACATTACAGTCAGTATTACAATGTTGGTGCTAACTTCTACTTTGGAGCTCTGTGATACACTCATACACACCGCACATTACTGAGGTTTATTGCTGTGGAGCTCTGTGATACGCTCATACGCAGTGCACATTACTGTGAGGTTTATTGCTGCGGAGCTCTGTGATACGCTCATACACACTGCACATTACTGTGAGTTTTATTTCTGTGGAGCTCTGTGATACGCTCATAAGCCGTGCACATTATGGTGAGTTTTATTTCTGTGGAGCTCTGTGATACGCTCATACACACTGCGCATTACTGAGGTTTATTGCTGTGGAGCTCTGTGATACGCTCATACACACTGCGCATTACTGAGGTTTATTGCTGTGGAGCTCTGTGAGATACACATAGGGCACATTGCATTAAATATGGGACGGACTGAAGAGGTCATAGTGAACCTGGAAAAAATGCGATACTGTCTGGAGTCAAAATTGTGGACCAGGAGGGGGGGAAATATGTTTTTGCCTAGGGTGGGGGAGGGAGGGGTGGGGTCCATCATGGTTCCTGCACCTGGGACCCAGGGGTTTCTAGTTACGCCTCTGATGTCCTCATACAGTGGGAAACGCACACGAAAGCTGCAGTGCGTATTGATGTGTCCAGGCAGCCACGCTGGATCTGCCGTTCCTTTCCTATTAAACACAAAGCTAAAAAGTGCAATTTCTGAGTCAAAGAGTCCAAACCCTGTGGTCACCGCTGTCAAACCACACGGGGCTCTGCCTGATTGTCCATGCATTTCTGGGTGCATTTCACACACTGAGCATCGCAGGAAACCTGCTGCCCTGCAGTATGTAGAAATCATACTCTGCAGGAGATATCGATTCCCTACCTGCAGCCATTCTTTTGTGGTTCGTCCTGGGTGAGGAAGGGATTTCCTTCCTGCAGAATGTGAATTCTACATACCTGTGGGGAGCACTTCCAGGTGCTGCTCATCACTATGTAGAAGTCCCTTGTCCTGGAAACAATGGTGGATCTGGCTGTCCTAACTCCTGTGTACTCATGGAACACTCCTTGGTACATTTTTTTTAGGCAATATCCTTTTTATTTGGGAAATTCTAAAGCAACCGTGGCCATCCAGATGTCTTGGAACTACATCTCCCATGATGCTCAGCCAGGCTGAGTGGTTGAGCATCATGGGAGATGTAGTTCCAAAAACTTCTTGAGGCCCAAGGTTGCTGAACCCTGTGCTAAAGAAAACAAATTGAAAGCATGGCAGGAATATTATTAGTACAATGTGTGTGTGTGTGTGTGTGTGTGTGTATGTATGTATATATATATATATATATATATATATACTATATGGCACGAAAGGATGTATAACCCTTTCACACCCAAAATAGAGATAACTAGATTATACATTGCGATACATTGAAAAGTACTCATTAACATCTCAAAACCCAATTTTACACCTTTTTAAAGCAAGGTTAGTGTGTCCCCTATGGAAAAAATAAATCCCCTGTCTTATCTCTCTTCAGCTACCCCGGGAGACAAATAAAACAAGCTGCAATTAGCAGCCCCCACCCTCCCTGTAACAAAAAGATCAAACACATTACTGCGCTACAAAAGCCAGGGATTTGGCAGAATAAAGGGAGAGCTGTGGGGTCAGTCACTGCTGTACAGGAATAAGATTCAGGGGGTTATAATGAGTGAAAATCCCAGTACAGTACAGATACAAGGTATTACTGTAATTGCCATACACAGGCATTATGCAGCACATACAGATACAAGGTGTCGCTGTAATTGTCATGCACAGGCATTATGCAGCACATACAGATACAAGGTGTCGCTGTAATTGCCATACACAGGAATTATGCAGCACATACAGATACAAGGTGTTACTGTAATTGCCATACACAGGCATTATGCAGCACATACAGATACAAGGTGTTGCTGTAATTGCCATACACAGGCATTATGCAGCACATACAGATACAAGGTGTTGCTGTAATTGCCATACACGGGCATTATGGAGCACATACAGATACAAGGTGTTGCTGTAATTGTCATGCACAGGCATTATGCAGCACATACAGATACAAGGTGTTGCTGTAATTGCCATACACAGGCATTATGCAGCACATACAGATACAAGGTGTTGCTGTAATTGCCATACACGGGCATTATGGAGCACATACAGATACAAGGTGTTGCTGTAATTGTCATGCACAGGCATTATGCAGCACATACAGATACAAGGTGTTGCTGTAATTGTCATACACAGGCATTATGCAGCACATACAGATACAAGGTGTCGCTGTAATTGCCATACACAGGAATTATGCAGCACATACAGATACAATGTGTTACTGTAATTGCCATACACAGGCATTATGCAGCACATACAGATACAAGGTGTTGCTGTAATTGCCATACACAGGCATTATGAAGCACATACAGATACAAGGTGTTACTGTAATTGCCACAAACAGGCATTATGCAGCACATACAGATACAAGGTGTTGCTGTAATTGCCATACACAGGCATTATGAAGCACATACAGATACAAGGTGTTACTGTAATTGCCATACACAGGCATTATGGAGCACATACAGATACAAGGTGTTGCTGTAATTGCCACAAACAGGCATTATGCAGCACATACAGATATTGCATTGCTAATAATCTCATTATGATCACTACAAACCCCCATAAGCAGGAGCTCTTACCATTTTATTATTTATCTGCATCACAAAGGCCATTTCTGCCTGTATGCTGATAATGAAGACCCGGTGTAAATTTGAGAGATAAGGGACGCCATCTAGAAATTAGAACCTTTTTATCCCAGCAATATTTCTGTAATGAATAATTGAAAATTTGGCAAATTTACATTATTTAGATTTTTTTTAACGATCTCTGAACCATTTCTGTGTAAAATCGTTCATTTTCCGCTGTATTTAACGAAGTCTGCATCCCACGTTTCGAATAAATGATATGATAAAATTTTGTTCGGCAAAAATCTCTCGGCAGTGAAGGGGTTAAACAAAAGCAGAGAATGTTTTTAAGTCTAGGAATTCTGATCAGATTTTCTGGTTTTCTCCTTACAGTGGTGGAAGAAATGAGCTGTGCCCAGTCGCGCAGGACGTGGTTTTGGCCAAATCTGTGCCGTAACAGGTAATCAAGCACATTCCTTTCAGTAAGCGGATGAGCGGGTAGGGAGGACGTAGCGAGGACCTCGTCAGGGATTTCCAGTGGTAGATACACGGAATTGAAGCTCTCACCCCCCTCCCCCCCCCCTGTCCTCCCTGATCCTATACCTGGGATTCATCCAAAGAATGTACGGTAAATAAAATTCAAGCGAAACCTTCCAATTCGTGAGTAATTCCCGCTCTCCTACAGATGTTAAAATGCGTCTGTCCGTCCAGCGAGTTCGGCAAGGAGGAGGGGGCGCTCACATTGGAAGCGCTGGGGATGCTGAGGCCCAGATTCCTCCATCTATAAAGCCATGATCACATCATCGTGAAGCAATGCTTGTGAGATGCCAAGGAGGGGTGGGAAAGCTGCTCCGCCAGCCGCGCCAAGTCTGTAATTATTATTACTGCACTGCTGTGCATTGGCTCGAGCCGCCCGCTGATACCGCTCCAGCAGACATGAAAGGTTTCAAGCGGTTACAAAACACTCAGGCAATATTCCAAAGTTGGTGCGAACTTAACCAGAGCTGATACAAACGTAACAACTCTATAGACGATAATGGCTCTGGTATGTTTACACCAGTTCTGGTTATTACTTATATAGCGCCAGCATATTCTGCAGAGCTGTACAATGGGCACAATATGGACAGGGTTACAATACATTGAACCACATTTTAATAAACCAGTACAGGAGGAAACGAGGGCCCTATTCCTGTGGGAACTCACAATCTAGAGTTGGGGGTCTAAACGGGAGGAGGGGGACCGCAAGGTGAGAGCGATGGGCCGCAAGGTGAGAGCGATGGGCCGCAAGGTGAGAGCGATGGGCTGCAAGGTGAGAGCGATGGGCTGCAAGGTGAGAGCGATGGGCTGCAAGGTGAGAGCGATGGGCCGCAAAGGCGAGAGCGATGGGCCTCAAAGGCGAGAGCGATGGGCCGCAAGGTGAGTGCGATGGGCCGCAAGGTGAGAGCGATGGGCCGCAAGGTGAGAGCGATGGACTGGTTGGGGCAGTGGGATGTATTAGTGAGTCGATGGTAGGCTTGCCTGAATAGGAATGTCATAAGGGAGCGTTTGAAGGAGGGGAAACTAGGTGACAATCTGACAGTATGAGGGAGAACGTTCCAGAGGATGGGGGCTGCACGTGGTTAACTTGGCACTAACTTTGGAATAGGGCCCTCAGTCGGCTGAAGTCACCCTCTCTGAGAAAGCCAGAGGATCGGTCCTGTACATGCGCAGGAACTACGGAATTTGAGCAAGTCCTCAGCGATGCGGGATTTTTTTTTAGTTCCTACGTTACACAGTTTGCATAGGTACACAAATTGTGTATAAAAAGGCGCAGGTACCTACGGATTCAGAAGCCCCTCAGCTGACCTGGAGGAACTGTGCGCAATGAGTGCGAAAAGGTGAGTAAATTCACCTAAAATAACAAATATTTAATAAATCATTAAACAGAGGCTGTCAGCAGCATTTGTCCAATTATTTAAGGGCAATAAAGGGGAGGGGAGGGGGGCATTTTTTATTAGAGTATCTCTTAACATAGTTGGGAACACAACTGCTCGGTCACTTAATATGTAATTATTGGTGACACATCTAATGAGTCCCAGGACTTGTCATCTATCCTGAAAGATGACGTCACTGCTGATGGCTACTGTCTGTCTTTCAACCCAGAACTAGGACATCAGTGATGACAATTTATCACATTACCATTTGTCACTCTTCGTGCAATATGACGACATCATTGAGTTTTTCCATTTACCGGTCGCTTTTCGTGAACCATGACCTCATAAGTGAGTTTATCATGTTCATTATTGGTTTTCCTGCAACGCGATATCACCGGTGACATCATGTCTTTAATATTTTTATTAGTGATATTGCAGAAGGTATTAATGGAAAAGTATGTCTTTTTGCTGATGACACAAAGATTTGCAACAGGGTTGACGTTCCTGGAGGGATCAGCCAAATGACAAATGATTTAGGTAAACTAAAAAAATGGTTGGAGTTGTGGCAATTGAGTTTTAATGTGGATAAGTGCAAGATAATGCACCTGGGACGTAAAAACCCAAGGGCTGAATATAGAATATTTGATACATCTGAGGGTTGGGATTTAGGGGTCATTATTTCAGAGGATCGAAGAGTAGTCAATGTAATAGAGCAGCAGGAAATGCTGGCAGAATGCTTGGTTGTGTAGGGAGAGGTATTAGCAGTAGGAAAAGGGAAGTGCTCATGCCACTGTACAGAGCACTGGTGAGACCTCACTTGGAGTACTGTGTGCAGTACTGGAGACCGTATCTCCAGAAGGATATAGACATCTTAGAGAGAGTTCAGAGAAGGGCTACTAAAATGGTGTACGGCTTGAAGGAGAAAAGTTACCAGGAAAGGCTTAAAGGGATACTCTAGGCAACATGACCACCTAAGCTTTTTTTAGGTGGTCATGATGCCATGAGTATGCCCTTGTCTTTCCCCCCTCCCTCCCGCTCAGCCGATTGGCTAAAACAGCTGAGAGACTCAGAGGAATTTACTCCGCCTTCTCAGCTGTCAGTCAGCAGAGCGGGATTCATATTTCCCGCTTCTGCCGACTATTGCCGAGCAGGAGACATCATCGCGCTTTCAGCGCGATGACGTCTCCAACTCGCCGCAGTAGCTGGCGGCAGCGGCTGATTAGTGTTGCGCGCATCCTCTTGCGCGAACACTAATCAAAGAAGAGGAAGCCTGCTGATTGGCTGGCTTACATGAGAGGCGCTCATGCGTGCTTCTCACGTAAACCATTAGCCAGGTTCAAGCTGTAACGGGACAGGAGCGGAAGAGGAGGGAGGTGAGTATAAAAAAATAAAAAAAGACGCCGTTGGAGACAAGTATTACATTAAAAAAAAAAATGTATACTGAATAACTAGGTAGGGAACAGATATATTTTAATGTAAAAAAAAAAGGGGGGGATTTTTAGCCTAATGATGTTAACATGTACAGCTTGGAAAAAAGACGAGACAGAGGAGATATGATAGAAACATTTAAATACGTAAAGGGAATCCACAAGGTAGAGGAAGGGAGTATATTTAAAAGAAAACAAATTAGCAAAACAAGAGGACATAGTCTTAGATTAGAGGGGCAAAGGTTTAAAAGTAACATCAGGAAGCATTATTTTACTGAGAGGGTGGTGGATACATGGAACAGCCTTCCAGTTGAAGTGGTAGAGGCCAAAACAGTAATTGAATTTAAGCAAGCATGGGATAGGCATAAGGCTATCCTAAACAAAAGATAAATCCAGGTAAAGTATCCATGTAATTGGGCAGACTAGATGGGCCGACAGGTTTCACTTTCTATGTTTCTATGTCCTGTTGTTTCTCACATTTCCGTTGTTATCAATAGTCCAAGGGGATGGAGTGCAGCGAAAACAATGTTGCTTTCTTTAAGTACCAGGAGTAGATTTCCCAGATCCTGAAGACAGCTTTCTTCCTAGGGTAACCTCAAAAAAGGAAAAATATCATCGTGCGATCTGATGTATACCACATGGATAAACCAAAGAAGCGTCAGCACACTCACGTGAAATAGAGCCTTCCTGGCTCTGGATGATGCGCCTCTGGGTTATTAACGGCTACCCAATTGCCCTTTTCGGTACAGGTAGTCTTGATACTTCAAGTCTTTACACCCTTAAATATGGATACAGTCTATGCTATGCCCTGTCTGTAATACTATGGAGAATAGAAATATACTCACACTTTCTTGGACCTAACCTAGGTCCTTAGGAATCAGGCTCAGAAGTTGTTGTGATGTATTTGGTGACAGTCTATCTTGTCATACAGTCCGGTCCATAAATATTGGGACATGAACACAATTCTAACATCTTTGGCTCTATACACCACCACAATGGAGTTGGGATGAAACAAACACAATGTGCTTTAACTGCAGACTGTCAGCTTTAATTTGAGGGTATGTACATCCAACTCAGGTGAACGGTGTAGGACTTACAGCAGTTTGCAGATGTGCCTCCCACTTGTTAAGGGACCAAAGGTAATGGGACAGAATAATAATCATAAATCAAACTTTCCCTTCTTAATACTTGGTTGCAAATCCTTTGCAGTCAATCACAGCCTGAAGTCTGGAATGCATAGACATCACCAGACGCTGGGTTTCATCCCTGGTGATGCTCTGCCAGGCCTCTACTGCAACTGTCTTCAGTTCCTGCTTGTTCTTGGGGCATTTTCCCTTCAGTTTTGTCTTCAGCAAGTGAAATGCATGTTCAATGGGATTCAGGTCAGGTGATTGACTTGGCCATTGCATAACATTCCACTTCTGTCCCTTCAAAAACTCTTTGGTTGCTTTTGCAGTATGCTTTGGGTCATTGTCCATCTGCACTGTGAAGCGCCGTCCAATGAGCTCTGCAGCATTTGGCTGAATGTGAGCAGATAATATTGCCCGAAACACTTCAGAATTCATCCTGCTGCTTTTGTCAGCAGTCACATCATCAATAAATACAAGAGAACCATACATGCCATGGCACTACCACCACCATGCTTCACTGATGAGGTGGTATGCTTAGGATCATGAGCAGTTCCTTTCCTTCTCCATACTCTTCTCTTCCCATCACTCTGGTACAAGTTGATCTTGGTCTCATCTGTCCATAGGATCTTGTTCCAGAACTGTGAAGGCTTTGTTAGGTGTTGTTTGGCAAACTCTAATCTGGCCTTCCTGTTTTTGAGGCTCCCCAATGGTTTACATCTTGTGGTGAACCCTCTGTATTCACTCTGGTGAAGTCTTCTCTTGATTGTTGACTTTGACACACATACACCTACCTCCTGGAGAGTGTTCTTGATCTGGCCAACTGTTGTGAAGGGTGTTTTCTTCACCAGGGAAAGAATTCTTCGGTCATCCACCACAGTTGTTTTCCGTGGTCTTCCATGTCTTTTGGTGTTGCTGAGCTCACCGGTGCGTTCCTTCTTTTTGAGAATGTTCCAAACAGTTGTTTTGGCCACGCCTAATGTTCTTGCTATCTCTCTGATGGGTTTGTTTTTTTCTTCAGCCTAATGATGGCTTGCTTCACTGATAGTGACAGCTCTTTGGATCTCATCTTGAGAGTTGACAGCAACAGATTCCAAATGCAAATAGCACACTTGAAATGAACTCTGGGCCTTTTATCTGCACATTGTAATTGGGGTAATGAGGGAATATCACACATCTGGCCATGGAACAGCTGAGAAGCCAATTGTCCCATTACCTTTTGGTCCCTTAACAAGTGGGAGGCACATCTGCAAACTGCTGTAAGTCCTACACCGTTCACCTGAGTTGGATGTACAGTTGTATTCAAAATTATTCAACCCCCAATGCTGTAAAGGGTTTTAGGGAATTTAGTGTACATTTGTAATTGTATTCAGAATGAAATCCTACAAGGACTTTTTAAAGAACCATATGCAACTAAAATGACATCAATTGGTTTTGTAATACAGTAGTAAATGTTTCTTTTGTGAATTCTTCATTGACACAATTATTCAACCCCTTAAAGACTACCACTCTGAAGAACAGAGGTTCATTCAAGTGTTTTCAATCAGGTATTGAAAACACCTGTGGAAGTCACGGAGCAGCAATAAAGCATAATAAGCACCAATTAGGCAGCTTTAAAATGACTGTGATACTCAGCTCCTTCTAGACATTTACTGGTGTGGTTACAAACATGGTGAAGTCAAGAGAATGGTCCAGGAAGACAAGAGAAGAGGTGATTACTCTTCACAGGAAGGGCAATGGCTATAAGAAGATTGCAAAGATGTTAAACATACCAAGAGAGACCATAGGAAGCATCATTCGCAAATTCAAGGCAAAGGGCACTGTTGAAACGCTACCTGGTCGTGGCAGAAAGAAGATGCTGACTTCGACTGCTGTGCGCTACCTGAAGCGTAGAGTGGAGAAAAGTCCCCGTGTGACTGCTGAGGAACTGAGAAAAGATTTGTCAGATGTGGGTACTGAAGTTTCAGCTCAGACAATACGGCGCACACTGCGTAATGAAGGCCTCCATGCCAGATCTCCCAGGCGCACCCCCTTGCTGTCTCCAAAGAATAAGAAGAGTCGACTGCAGTATGCCAAAAGTCATGTGGACAAACCACAGAAGTTTTGGGATAGTGTTCTGTGGACTGGTGAAACAAAATTAGAACCGTTTGGGCCCATGGATCAACGCTATGTTTGGAGGAGGAAGAACAAGGCCTATGAACAAAAGAAGACCTTGCCTACTGTGAAGCATGGTGGGGGGTCAATCATGCTTTGGGGCTGTTTTGCTTCTGCAGGTACAGGGAAGCTTCAGCGTGTGCAAGGTACCATGAATTCTCTTCAGTACCAGGAGATATTGGATGACAATGTGATGCAGTCCGTCACAAACCTGAGGCTTGGGAGACGTTGGACCTTTCAACGGGACAATGATCCCAAGCATACCTCCAAGTCCACTAGAGCATGGTTGCAGAGTAAAGGCTGGAACATTTTGGAGTGGCCATCGCAGTCACCTGACTTAAATCCGATTGAGAACCTCTGGTGGGACTTAAAGAAAGCAGTTGCAGTGCGCAAGCCTAAGAATGTGACTGAACTGGAGGCTTTTGCCCATGACGAATGGGCGAAGATACCCGTAGATCGCTGCAAGACACTTGTGTCAAGCTATGCTTCACGTTTAAAAGCTGTTATAACTGTAAAAGGATGTTGTACTAAGTACTAAGATTGAATGTCACTTGGGGGTTGAATAAAACTGATAATGATGTGAGCACAGAAAAGACATTTGTGGTTATTTCATTATAAATGTTATGTTATATTTGTCTGACCTACACGTGCCTCTTTGATTTAATTGTAAGCAAGATGACTGAATGATCAAAATCAATGTCAAACTGGCCAAAACACTCAATTTCAGTGGGGGTTGACTAATTTTGAACACAACTGTACATACCCTCAAATTAAAGCTGACAGTCTGTAGTTAAAGCACATTGTGTTTGTTTCATTCCAACTCCATTGTGGTGGTGTATAGAGCCAAAGATGTTAGAATTGGGTTGATGTCCCAATATTTCTGGATCTGACTGTACATAGTTACATAGTTACATAGGCTGAAAAAAGACATGTGTCCATCGGGTTCAGCCTCTCCCACATAACCTACTGCTGTTGATCCAAAAGAAGGCAAAAAACCCAGTCTGAATGCTTGCCAATATGCAACATACTGGGAAAAAATTCCTTCTTGACCCCAGAATGGCAGTCAGATTTCTCCTTGGATCAAGAAGCTTTTACCCACATATTAAATATTATAACCCTTAATATTCTGTGTCTGCAGGAAGTCATCCAGTCGTTTTTTAAAAGTCTGTACAGACTCTGACCCAACCACCTCAACAGGCAGAGAATTCCACAGCTTTATTGTTCTCACCGTAAAATAACCCTTCCTATGCTTTAAGCTAAATTTTCTTTCTTCCAGTCTAAATGGATGACCCCTTGTCCTATGTATAGTCCTGTTAATGAATAGGTTATCAGACAATGGTTGATAATGGCCCCGTATATATTTATATAAGGTTATCAGATCCCCTCTAAGGCGCCTTTTCTCTAAACTAAACAGGTTTAAGCTTGTTAGTCTTTCCTCATAACTTAACCCTTCCATCCCCCTTATTAATTTAGTTGCCCGTCTCTGCACTTTTTCTAGCGACATAATATCTTTTTTTAAGACAGGTGCCCAAAATTGCACGGCATATTCAAGGTGCGGCCTGACCATTGATTTATACAGAGGCAAAATTATGTTTTCATCCCGTGAGTGAACTCCCCTTTTAATGCATGCCAGTACTTTGCTGGCCTTGGCGGCTGCTGTTTGACATTGCACATTGTTACTTAGTTTGAAGTCTATGATTATTCCCAAATCCTTCTCCTGCTTGGATTTCCCTAACTCCGTACCATTTAGGGTATAAATTGCTTGTGTGTTCTTCACTCCAAAGTGCATAACTTTACATTTATCTAGATTAAATCTCATCTGCCATTTAAGTGCCCAGTCCCCCAATATATCTAAATCCCTCTGCAGCGAAGTAACATCCTGCTCACATTGTATTACTTTTCCTAGCTTTGTGTCATCTGCAAACACTGATACATGACTTTCAATGCCTATCTCAAGGTCATTTATAAATAAATTGAATAGTATTGGTCCTATAACAGACCCCTGAGGGACACCACTTACCACTGGTGTCCATCTTGAAAATGTACCATTTATGATCGTCTTTTATATAGCGCCTACAGTTTCTGCAGCGCTTTACAATAACCAATGGGGAATGAAAGAGACTTGGGAACCAGAAACAGAATATGTTGATGTCGGCCCCTGAGTTACTGTACTGGCGCCTGCCCGGACCAGGAGGTGGCTTACGAGGACCACACAAGGCCTTACCAGGGCCTGGGAAAAGGGTGGATGAGCCAAACCTCGCTCTTTCAGCAGACTATGTTCCTTGGCGATCCAGTAGATTGGCAGCTGCTAGAGGTGGGAAGCGCATTGCCTGGCGCATATACCACTGGCGAGAGTTGTGAGCACCACTAAATGCCCCCCTCCCAATCTATCAGCTATTTCATAAAAGGCATGTGGCACATCGTCACAGGGCACGTTTCGCACGGCGCTATGAAGAATGTATCTGCTGTGGGGTATGAAGGCTTTAAAAATAAATAAGAGCGTATCGGGAATATTAGAGAAGATGGGTGGTATATCTGTGTTGAGCGCTACCTGTAGATGTGTATGTTGCGCTTTGTGAAGTGCACCTTCTATATGGAGGTATCCTACCTATGGTGAGATGTGATGACCTCAGGTTTAATAATATACCTCACAAAAATAGGGAGGATTTAGGAGACCCTGGTCTTTTCCCAAAGAATCTCAAGGGAATACTTAAGGTAGAGATGGTGATGACAGGTTTAAATCGTACTCTGCGTTCCCCGTGATCAAAAAGGGATATATGGGATTCTGATGCACCTATCACATTAGTGTATTTTCGTGAGAACACAAAGTAGGGGGGAGCAATGGCAATCAAATAAAGTCACTATCTGGTGGTTAAAAAGATGTGCTGTATGAGACACCTATTTGGTCTGGGTAGTGCCAGAAGTCCTCTAGTGGTTTACTGTCCTTTAGTGGTTAGACTAGGTAACGCAGTCTCTGAATGCAGTGTAAAAAACAGATGTGTCTTCAGTTTTTCCTCTTCTTCCGTCCTTAACATATGCAAGACAGAAAAAAGGCATACATAGTGCAACACTGTATAATTAAGCTTGTTTGTTCAGATAAAAGGTGGATTGAACTCACGTGGTCTAGAGCCTATTTGGGGATGTCCGGCTCAGACTTTAGTGCCGCGCCAGTCCATAAAGGTGACTGGATCCCTTCTTTAAATCCCTCCTGTGCTGCAACAGGTTCCTCGTGGTCTCCCGGTTCTCTGGACTGGTCATCCAAGGGCAGATGTGTGGCTACCGCTGGCGTTCCTTCCTTTCTCCGCGGGTAAAAACCACAAACAGCAGGATAAGGGGGTTTAAGGGATTTATTTAAGATATACAATACAGTTAAAATATAGGGGGTACTCCAGGACGCGTTTCGCCTGATACAAGGCCTCTTCCGCTGGATACCTCCTCAGTCTCTCTCTGTTCTTTATATACAGAGTGTGTTATGCTTGGTGCGATTTACATTTTCGATTCGGCGCGCCGGATTTGGCGCATGCGCCTTAGTCTGAGTCTGATTGGGCCGGTCACATGCGCGTGTTGGCCAATCCTTGTGCTGTATTCCTTAGGACATCGTCGGAGGTGCTTCTCTTCACTGTTGTCCTCGTGCTTCAGGTGTAATATGTCGGTTTTGTGCAGAGGGAGTTTTGTGGGGACTCTCGTGCTCAGAGTCTCCATATCTTGCTAAAAACTGGCTTAATTTCTGCTCGGTACGTATATCAAAATTCTGCCTGATCAGGGTACCGGCAGAGAGATTGGGGCAATAAACAGTACGGGGGTACTAAGTACAAATCCAGCGCGTGGTGCTGATATCTGGTTAGACCGTAAAACGGACTTGACTCAGGAGTGGGTCTCAATGACGTTCCTTACTGAAATATATAATTTCTATGTGTGTTTTTATTTTGGATTAGGGCCATAATGGCTAGATCTGGTAGGTATATGAGGCAAAAATCATTAGTATGTGTCAGGTGGGTTACGCAGAAAGAGTTTGGTAGGGACTCTTAAATGTAAGTCTCCATAGGTGACTTATTGGCTGCTCGATATGTTGTTCAAGATGTTGCCTGATAAGGGATAATAAATCCAGGAGGGGGTTTCTTTATTTCTATGGGTGAGGTATCAGACATGTTAATGGAGTGGTACTAATTGTCTGGTCTAACCGTGAGTGTGTCTAAATAACGTTATTTGATGATGGTCATTCAGTGATGCGGTGAAAAATTCCTCATGTGTATTAACACAGGATTCATAACGCTAGGTCTGATTGGTATCTGAGGCAGCGTTCGTTAGTGGGTAGGTTTCGTAAGAAGAAAAACCGGTGACTTGAGCCGGGAACTGCAGTTTATAAAAAGTGACATAATTCGAAGTCCATGTTCAGGCCCTTCGGGTGTAGTGTGTCGAACTCCTAAATACAGCGCATTTCTTCTTGCCCTATTTTTTTGGATAGATCTCCTCCTCTCCTGTCGTTTTTTATTCTTTTG
Source organism: Leptobrachium leishanense (assembly GCA_009667805.1). Classification (NCBI taxonomy): domain Eukaryota; kingdom Metazoa; phylum Chordata; class Amphibia; order Anura; family Megophryidae; genus Leptobrachium; species Leptobrachium leishanense. The sequence goes on from CM019075.1 coordinate 19,877,954, forward strand.
ATGGCCATGAACTCTAGTTTGTTCGGGTCGCAGTTGTGATTTTTCTTGAAATGTGCAGGGACACTATGTGATTCCAGACCTTTTTCTATGTTTCTTAAGTGTTCCCTAATCCTGACGCCTAGGGCTCTTGTGGTCTTTCCTATATACTTAAGTCCACACAGGCATATCAGGAGATATATTACATTTGTAGAGAAGCACGTAAGTATATCTTTTATTTTCCATGAACCTCTTCTGTTAGTTACTTTGGTTATATGTCTCTTTTTGTTCCCAGTGCTCCTGCAACTGATGCAATTCCCGCATCCATAAAAGCCTGTTTTTTGTTTGAAGTGGTTTTTCGGGATATTTGACACGTATTCGCTATTGGTTAGTTTCGCTTTTAGATTCTTTGTCCCCCTACAGATGTATCGGGAATATTAGAATATACTCGGATAGTTCACTGCTACGTTTGATGGATCGGACTAATGGGAGTTGAAGGTCTGAGCACCGATGAATGGGCAGATATTCTCTTTGCTGGTGCTGCCCTCTAGTGGGGAGATACGACTCCTACAGATGATGCCTTTATGTGTGCTGCGCTCTAATGTTGAGCAATGAGCAGAACGAATTACCTTTGCTTTTGCTGCCCTCCAGTGAGCCTTTCTGATGGGGAAACTCAGATTTTGGGATAGATCACCACTTACCTGGTAGACTATCAGCTGGAGGATTGATCAAGAAATCCCTTGATTACCTGAGATCCCACGGTGCTGTGATTACTAGAGCGATTGGTGCAGATCATTACCAGATAGAAATGTCTCCACCGCTGTAGCACTGAAGAGGTGTTTGCGATGTTAGGCCGGGTGCACACGGGACTTCTTCTGTAACGCACATTACGTGCGTTAAAGAAAACCAGCGTCGCACTCGACGCCCGCCACTCCCCCCCCCCTTGCGTGATCTTCCATAGGAGGATAGCGGAGCCCCGCCGACGCGAATCCTAGCGCATCATCAAGTCTGCACTCTAGCTGCCAGCTCTGGAACATTGTTGCACTAATGAGATGGCACCTTCCGCGGAATACAACGTTGCACCACCACCACCACCTCACACAGCCTCAGCTCTGCGTAAAGGGACATTCTAGCCACCATGAACATTTGAGTTTAACCCCCACTCTACCACGATCCAACTAACTTGATTTTTCAAAGCCTCTTCAGGTGCCTGAGATCGAGTTAACGAGATCTGGAGGATTACAAACTAATTTCCTTCACAAACTGCCTTAATGTTACCAACGTTCCAGTACATTGGACATATCAGCCGGTGTCCTGGAAGTCTTTGATGTACATTGGTGTACGGCTTGCAGGAGAAACGTTACCAGGAAAGGGTTAATGATCTTAACATGTATAGCTTGGAAGAAAGACGAGACAGAGGAGATATGATAGAAACATTTAAATACATAAAAGGTAGAGGAAGGGAGTATATTTAAAAGGAGACAAAGTCGCAAAACAAGAGGACATAGTCTTAGATTAGAGGACATAGTCTTAGATTAGAGGACATAGTCTTGGATTAGAGGACATAGTCTTGGATTAGAGGAGCAAAGGTTTAAAAGTAACATCAGTTTGTATTATTTTACTGAGGAGGGTGGTGGATACATGGAACAGTCTTCCAGTAGAAGTGCTAGAGGCGCAGTGATTGAATTTAAGCAAGCATGGGATAGGCATAAGGCTATCCTAAACAAAAGATAAATCCAGGGAAAGTATCCATGTAATTGGGCAGACTAGATGGGCCGTAAGGTTCTTATCTGCCGACATTTTTCTATGGTACTGGGAATCTCTGTTGGAGACTCATGGCATCCCGGCTGCATTACTGCGATTGAGCAGCAGAGGGAGCCCTCTTCCTGTCAATAATGCACTGTAATGCTATTACAGTGAAATTAAACGGTGTGTTTGTATTTTGTGTAAGTGTGTGTGGCGATGATGGCATTAATCGGCAACGTACAATGGTTTCCCATAAAACCGTTGGTATGTGCTAGTAGTTTTATGGAAAAAAACTTGTCTGTGTGGGTTAACTGGTCATGGTGTGCCGAGTTGTACACACACAGACACACACACACCCCCCTCATCTGCCTTTTCCAACACGTTTCCACTTGACTTTTATTTCTGCCCGCCGTCTGCATCCGATCTGAAGGTCAAAGACAAAAGACACATGTTGCTTTCAGGTGTTCTCTTTATTCCTTCCATTGATGCGTAACTCTGCCAGTGTCTGTGCTGTCCTTCTGTAATTATCATACAGCTTTTAGATGATTTTTTTTTGTTCCGGCGCCTCATCTCGTGATTAAGGCAACCTGGCCCGTGGTTCGCCCTTCCGTCCTGCCACGTGTCTTCCCTGGTCTTGATCCACCATGATATTGGACATAATACCAGGAGGTTACTAAAAGGGAGGGTTGCGCTCTGTCTCTCGCAGTAGGTCAGGCCCGGAATACAAATATTACAGGTTCTCTATAAGATCTAGTATGTATACTGGGCACTGGCCGTGCTCTGACCTATAAGCAATCGTTTCCTGGTTTTTGGGTTCCTCGAGGGAGGTACAAACCTTCACCGAACCCTTATACTACTGGTGCAGAACGGTCCTAGTGGACATGCAAAGGAGAAGTTAGCTACCTGGGCCACACAGGAGCTAGGCATGTACATGCACGTCTTTCTTTCGCGCTTGTGGTGTGTCCGCACTTGTCTGTCGGCCACGTTTAGAAAGGGCCCGGTGTCTAAAGAGCACACTTTGTGAAAAAAAGGAAGACGCCTATCGGTAGAAAACAACGTTCCCTTGACCAATGAAAAATAAGTGCGTAAAAAAGTAGCGAAACTTCCGCACCCTCTGTACATTGTGACAGGGCATGCACAGGGTGGGTGCCGAGCATCTGGAACATAAAGGGAGACCAGACAGTAGACATTGGTGTTGGGGGTTATTGGGTCCAGCCCAGGTGCAAGAAGAGAAACATGGGGTATGTCAATGGACGGGGCAGACGCCATGCTACGTTTTCCATAGACGTATGATCGACTGTCCTACAGAGAAATCAAGGCCAGATATTGATGTCGAGAAGATGCAGAGGGGTGTGTAGGAACAGACAGCTTTGGCAGTTACCATGCAAGGACCAATGGCCAGGTAGAGGCAATGGCGGCATGCAAGAACTGATGCTGAAACCGAGGGCATGCTGCTACCTATAGCCAGGTTGCCTGACGCATGGATGTGTAGCGAAGCAGAAGAGATGCCGAGATCGACAGCTGGGCTGAAGGGGTGCAGGAACAGAACGCTGAGCAGTAGGGTTGCAGAGTTGGATTTCTGGGCTAAAGGGATGTAGGAAAGGATAGCAGAATGGATGGAAGGCAGGGGTGTAGGAAAGACGAGTCGAATTATAGGGTAGGATGGATTAAGGTGCCGGGGAAAGTGGATGGATGATACAGTGGGAGGTTTAGGGGATGCAGAGATACAGTTGCATGGGGACGGAGAGACATATGATAAGGTACCTGCAGAGGGAATGTTGGTTCTGAAAATGTTGTAGTGAAAGGTTGAGACAAGGTGCCAGGATTTTGAGAGGAGGAATGGCTTAGAGGAGGGTTGAGATAGCTGTGTAATGGCGGATAGTGTAACCGCACATTAGACAGCGGTGTAGCGAGCGTAGAGGCAAGCGTAGAGACAGACTTGTGTCGATGGGACATCGAGGCATTTGTACAGAGGGGGTGGATACACAAATAAAAGTGTACAGGGATGCCGTTTCCAGCTATCCCGCTAGTCTCCTCTTTCTGGCCCACTTGGTCGCATTCCTGGAGCAGTCAAATGGCTACTGAACTGCTTCTCGCTGAACACAGCTCCTCCTTGTGACAACTGAGTGACTCCCCCACAGGCTGGGGACAGGTAGATGCTTGCATTGAATCACTCTGCCTTCATAAATCCCCCAATAGTCACCTTGCGCTCGTGTTTGATGGACACCAGCTCTTGCAACTGGAGAGCACCTCCTCCAATAAAGCAAAAGGCTGGACACACGGGCCCTGAACAGTCCACGCTCCCCTCCCACAGGCACCGGTGGGACACAGCATCAAAGAAGCTCACGCGGCCCTTCTCGTAGTCCAGGCTGATTCCCAGTCGAGGTGGCAGAGAGATGGTACAACCAGTGGGGTCCCTGGAGGTAGGCGGGGAGCCGTGGGGCTGCAAGATCTTTCCCATGCCAATGGTCAGGAAGGAGGACGCAGGAGATACGTCCACAGTAGCATCTTCTGCTCCAGAGTCGTGGCCGCTGTCTGGATCATACCTACTGTAGAAAAGCAGATGTCAGTGTGCATCACCAATAACATCTGATCAAGTTATCTCCTCTCTCTGCCATCCATATGGACCCAACCAACCGTTCCCTTTGTGTATAGCTCCGTATATTGCTGTACAAAATCCTTATATTGAGGCAGCCGTGTTCCCATAATCTGCATTGGTCATAAGCCCAACTGTACAGTTGTTCTCTTACCTGGGACTGACCACGTCTTGCGACGTCTGGAATAATTCCTGAAGTTTAGTCTCCTGTCCTACACCGACTTTGACCACGTAGGAACTGGGGTCAACTAAGCACTCCCAATAGTAGCGACCTTGAGTGATGGCCATGTCCCCCAACACCAGTTCCATAGACACGTGACAGCTGGTCATTAGCCGCTCGGCCGCGAAGAGCATGGGGACTCCGGGTACACTGCGCACTGCCCGCCTATCCTTACTGATCACGAGCCGGTCACGTGGAAACCCGCAACTGCTATCCAGAAAGAAGTTCAACACTAGAACAGACAGAGAAATACGTCAGTGACGGAGGAAAGGGGGTTGACCTCGTGACACATTAACGTGGATAATGAGGTGAGACATGGTTACCTCGCGGAGAATGAAATGTTGAAAAAAAATTGAAAAACAATAAACCTAGGCCTGATAGCTGAAATCAGCATTTTTTTTCCTGGCATTTTTCGGCCATTTTTGCAGCGCTGGAGCTTAAAATTCAGGCTTAGAGGCATTTCGATCCCCTGATACAAATTTGGATTGAATATCTGCTCTCGTGGCTATACTTTTTTAATGGAAATGTCCGCTTCAGCGGTTCGAGTCAAATTTATCAATACGCCGATGTCTGAAAAAATATCAAATGCTGGAAGGTGCTGATCAAAGGATTTTCAGGCAGAAAAATAGAGGGAATAGGATTGAATTCGTCGTAGCAGGTCATGGTTACTGATTGTGTTGTAGCTGGGCCTGGTAAGTGACCTGTCAGGTCTGAGAAGCTGATGTGGTGGAAACGGGGCAGTGGTAGAGCCTAGTGTGTGAACATGGCTTGTCTGGATGGAGTCAGACTGGAGATTGCTTTGGTGGAGTCCAGTAAGTGGTCCTTCCAGAAAGGAACAGAGCATTTCTACAGGTCCATCAGGCAGGGTGTTGATGGACCTTCCGACAGTCTTGTCTGGTGTGAGATCAGCCTTGTGAAAGGTATGCTTGATGATGGGAGGACCTTGCAATTGGTCTTTCTAGAGGAGAAGGGCTTTTTGTGTGTGTGGTTTACAGGATTTCGATAAGTCGTTTGTCCTATAACTATATTTCTCAGGGACGTCTTACCTCTGTCTGCCTGATCCGTTAGATCCTGGTCGAAACCCCTTTTTTTTTTTTTTTTGGCCCTTTACAGGTCTGCTTTTTTCACACGGAGTATTTTTCGAGTATTGGCCGTGACCAGATTTTTGTTCCAACCGAATCGGTCAATATTTTGAAAATAATATCATCTGTCAACAGAAGATATTTTTTCCGAAAAAAACAGCAGATAGTACTTACGACTCGATTTAATTCTGACAATAGTTGGGAGGAGAAGGCCATAACGTCCAGTGCCAAAACCACCAACGTAGCAGAAGAAATTCCATCAAAAATAAGTTCTAACACACAATGACTATAGAAGACGGTTGCGGAATCCATTGTAAGACAATGGCCACATCCAGAGTTCCAGTGGGAGTCTTCTAATACCCAGGGAGATGATCGTGTTGGACAGTAACAATGGATATGGGATGTGGTGGCTTGAGATGACTTTTGAAGATGTGATGGCGACCTCTTTACCTTGTGCGGGAGGGGTGTGCAAATAGATGTCTTCACTGTACTCCCCATATCCAGCCTTGTTGTAGCCCCTCACCCTTAGTACGTACACACTGTCGATCTCTGGTCCCTCTAGCACAGTACTTAGACCCCACACTTCCTCCCGCCTTTGCCACAATTTAAAGCCTTTGTGTTTGGGATCTGTCTTGCGATACTCCACTGTATAATGCCAGGCAGGGGCAGAGTCTTGGGGTAGCCTCCAGCTCAAGAAGATCTGGTCGTACGCGTAGGTACGCTGAGTGTCAATGACGGGGGCATCTGGAGCTGAAATAATAATGGAAAAAGGAAGTGTGAGATAGAAAATTGGGTGGTGGTTGAAGCTCCTACAGGCGGAGGAGGGACATAGGGAGCATTCCATGAGATAGGAAGGATATCCGAGCAGGAACACGCAGGCAGATACTTAATCCAAGGAGCCTAGAACGGCAAGGAGAAAATAAATGGAGTAATGTAGGGATGATGATGACATAGATCTCAGCGAGAGAAGGGATAGAGGAGGTTGAGATGATGGAGAGATAGGACTCGGCATGCATGTGGCATGATGGCGAATGGAATAGATCTGAGGATAAGCCAGGGAGCTTGGATAGACTAAGGTATGGGAAGATGAATCATGGGGTTACCCTAAGATTCAGAGCAAGATAGAGGGTTAAATAAAGTCAGAGGAACATCAAAAAACGTGGAGCTCCGTATATGCTGAAGACCGCCATGGTACTGCTGGGAGAACATCACGCTGTCGGTGGAAAAGAGACCTGCATGGAGTTGTACGAAAGAGACTAAGGAAAAGTAAGGGAGGAGGTGGGGAATTAGGGCAGATTTGGGACCTCCTGTTTTGGAGAGAGATTTAATAACTTGCCTCCACTACCGCCTGGATTCTGGTTCAGACTGAGACTCCTACAAACAGAGAGAGGGACAAGCAGGTCGGAAATAAGCCACACGTGGACAGGGAAACTTTCCTGATACTCAGCGGTGGCTACAGGGGCACAATTTTCTAAGGCAAGCTGTATTTCAACACATAGGACATCTTAGAGCAGGAATCTCAAACTCTGCCCCCCTCTCCCCAGATGCTGGTGTCCTACAGATTCCACAATTATCCGAATGCCAGAGAATTATGGGAGCTGTAGTTCAGCAACATTTGGGTAGGGGGCAAAGCTTGAGATCCCCATCTTGCATACAAATAAAACGTTTTAGAATAGAACGCTGCTTTTGAGACAAATGGCTTATTATCTATTCATTATTCACATCATACTATAGGACAGATTACGCCGGTTAATTTCAGCTGCTGTGGGTCAACTTACTTCCTCTTTTAGCCCATGAGACGTTGTGACGCCCTTGTTTCTTTTCAGACACATCTGTAACTAATTGCTCATAAGGAGAGTGAATGGGTGACTTCAGAAATATCTTAGCGGGGCTTCCTGAGCATGTGCAAAGTGCTCTCAGGTGGGGCAGACTTTAAAAATGTCCAAGTTTTCACATGCTCGACAACTGCTTATGGTTTTTTATACTGTTACTAGTCAGGGATGATGAAACAAACCCAAAAGTAATTTCTAAGACCTCTTTCCTCATTTATTTATTTTTTAATATGTTAAGCTTACAACCCTCCTCGACTGCGCTGCAGTAAGGATGTAGCTACAAGGTTTATTGCAACCCAAGTGACAACGCTTCAACTTTGTATGGTAGTGGTTGTAACATGTGGACACATTGCGTGCGGTGCATCTGTCCTACTGCATGATATTTAAAGAGGAGATGGGGTTTCAATTCTCGTGCCAAATAATTCTGCAGAAGTGACCAGAGGAACCCCTCAATTGGCGTATTAGAAGAAGAGACCATATTGGAAGCATTTCATGCCAAGGAACTGTGCATCATCCCCTGCAACCTGGCATCTGGGATCGGGATGAGCTGTTCGGGTTCGGACGGTTCGGAGTTCGACCCGAACTTTGGCAGTTCGAAAGTTCGCGAATTTCGAACTTTTTGGGTCTGTTCGGTTCGAGTTCGAAAAAAAAAAAAAAGAAATTTTGAAAAAGTATAGAAAATGCTTAAAAAATACTAAAAAATCTAGAAATAAAGAGACTCTTTACTGCAGAATATTATAAGCAACGGTTTATTAGATATTGAATTAAAAACTAATGTGTACGTGAAAGATTATCAACTCTAAATGACCTCTGTTCACAAACGGGCATAACACCAGGCGTTTTTAGTCTGGTAATCAATTTGATACATTGTACAACATACTGAGGGTGGGGTGGTGTCTGCTTCTGATTGAGATTTGAGAATTAATTTCCCGAAAACATCCTAATATGCTGCATTTAACCCTTTCGCTGCTGAGGCTTTTCACACCTCTGTGCTGAAGTCATTTTTACCGCTTTCGCTCATCATGATTAACCGCGTTTTGTAGCCATATTTTGATATATGACCCAGACATATTATATATCGTTCTTTCCGGCAGACTTGGCAGATTCATAATATGTCATTATTATATGTATACGTTATGTCATTTCTGTATATTATAACAAAAATGCAATAAAATTAGAATTTTCAATAATTTATTATGTGTAAAGTGTTTTTTTCACATTTTAACATGCGATCGTTTGCGGTTATATTTTGTATGGGGTGCGCTTGTTAAAAAAATTAGAAATGGGGTCTCGTTACATTTTTTTTGGGGAAAATTTCACTTTTTTTAACAAATGCACCGCATAGAAAAATCGTTAGTGCAGCATTATTGTTCACATTATAATTGAAATGGGAACAATATTGCTGCATTAACAAAACAAAAACAAAACAAAAAAACTTGTCTTTTTTTTAGATTTTTTTTTAAATATTGTATTTTTATTTTTTTAAAAAACATTTTTCATGCTCATGTTTGGTATCCTTGGAAAGGCCATGCTCTGGCCGATCCAACGATATCAAACATTAACCCCTAGCTGCCACGGATCGGGAGATAAGGGGTTCATTGGAACCCCCTATCTCCACCATTGGTGGCAGCTAGGGGTTAACTCCAGGACTGGCGTCATCGTGCTATGCACGATGACGCCAGTCCTCAGGGGGAGTTCCTGGAGGCTTGGCCGACATCCAAGATGTCGGCCAGCTCCAGGAGAGGATCACGATCCGGCTCCCCAGGGGTTAATCACAGCCACCATTTGGAAGGGCAGGTTGTGCCCTTCCAAACGGTGCCTGGATTAACCCCCTGCCCCCCGGCGATCGGGAGGGAGAGAGGTCCGAAGGACCTCCCCCCCCCCCCCTCCTTTCAGGCGCTTCCTACTAGATGGGCCGAAAGGTTCTTATCTGCCGACATTTTTCTATGTTTCTATGTTTCCTCCGCACATGCGGGGGGGCGCCTGAATTAGATGTCATCGCGCTGCCGCGATGACATCTAATTGCTCCGCCGGGGTCCTGGAGTGGGCTGACATCCAAGATGTCAGCCCGCCCGGGGGGCGCAGCAATCCGCCGGAATCAGCGCGTCCATAGCAGCCAAGTGGTTAACTTGTGTTTGAAAAAAATTCAAAATAACATCTAAGGCTAGGGTCAGATGAGCGCATTTTGTACGGTCTGTGCAGTACGGACGTACTTACTGACTGACAACAAGGTAGTGGCCAAACAGTCCGTTTTTTTCACTGACGTATTTTTTGACTGATGTAGCAGGGAAAATAAATTAAAATGAAAAAACATTCTGTCCGTCAAAAATGCTGGACGTATAAATGCAGTCCGTCTGACCTTGGTTTATCACTCACATACAAAGCTACACGGACGTTGCGGACGTGGCGCACTCCGCACGTCCGTTCTAGCAGTATTACGTTCTTGCCTAACCTGCGTCCGTTTGCTGCGTCCGCCATGCATCCGCACTTCCGTGCGGACGTACTTCGTGTGTGGGGCTCTATTGGTCAGAATGCTATGCTGCCACGGACGTACAAATGTGCGGCAACACGGACGTGATAACTGCGCTCGTCTGACCCCAGCCTTAAGCAATGTTATTTTTCACCTCGGGATTAAACATTCACAGCAGTGGCGTAGCGTGGGTTGTCAGCGCCCGGGGCCAGCCAAGAATTGTGCGCCCCCCCCACCTGTGGACACGTTATCGATATTGCCCCAGCTCTCACATGAATATTGCCCCAGCTCACACATGGATATTGCCGCAGCTCTCACATGGATATTGCCCCAGCTCACACATGGATATTGCCCCAGCTCTCACATGGATATTGCCCCAGCTCACACATGGATATTGCCCCAGCTCACACATGGATATTGCCCCCAGCTCACACATGGAGATTGCCCCAGCTCTCCCATGGATATGCCGCAGCTCTCACATGGATATTGCCCCAGCTCACACATGGATATTGCCCCCAGCTCACACATGAATATTGCCCCAGCTCACACATGGATTTGCCCCAGCTCATGGGATTTGCCTCCGCTCATGGGATTTGCCCCAGCTCATGGATAATGCCCCCAGCTCATGGATATGCCCCAGCTCATGGATATGCCCCAGCTCATGGATATGCCCCAGCTCATGGATTTGCCCCCAGCTCATGGATTTGCCCCAGCTCTCACCTGGATATTGCCCCAGCGGCAGCCAGCTCTCACATGGATATTGCCCCAGCTCCGGATCCAGCAGGGGTTGAGGGGGCCCAGATGCCGGGCAGCGGGAGTGCCTGCCCGGTCCTGAACAGCGTGTGAGTCCGTCCGTGTTGAAGGGGAGGCGGCTGCGTGCGTGCGCAGGTCACGCGGTCCGGCCAGTCAGGTGGTACAGAGACTCAGTACCACCTGATTAGCCGGACCACGTGACCGCCTGCACGCAGCCACATCCCCTTCAACACAGACGGACTCACTGTTCAGGACCGGGCAGGCACTCCTGCTGCCCGGCATCTGGGTCCCCTCAACCCGCGGGCCCTTGGGCGGCGCCCGAGGGCCCGGCGGGTCAGTCCGGGCCTCAAGTTTTAGGCGTTAACAAAACTGCGCCCGGGGCCACGGCCCCCCAGCCCCCCCACGCTACGCCACTGATTCACAGGGTTATTCAGAGAGCGGTGAAAAGCAGGAGAATAACTGGAGAAGTGAAAATTCTAGGTCAAAATAGCCAAACCAGAAAAATTCTCCCATTTAACTCACTTTCCAAATTGGCTATTTGGTCTAGATTGTTCTCTTCTCCTGACAGTTCTCCTGGCTTTCACCTCTCTTTCAGGGTTGTTCAGAGAAAGGTGAAAACCAGGAGAATGACAGGAAAAGAGAACAATCTGGACCAAATAGCCGATTTGGAAAGTGAGATAAGGCTAGGGTCAGACTAACGCATTTTTCACAGCGACCGTCAAAAAGTGCGTCCGAATGCATTGCCTTATTTTTTTCACGGAATGCGTGAAAACGGTCATACGATGCGCATTTTTGTGCATGATTTTTTTACGGATCCAAACCAGGAAACTTTGGGTGTCTGGACGTTATGTTGGCCGGACATGAGCAGCGTCTGACGTCTCCAAATCACGCACACACGCCGCTAGTGGACGCAGCGCACTCTGTACGTCCGTACTAGCGGTTCTGCTTTCTCGGAAAAATGCGTTCATTTTCCACTTGCGTTGCGCAGCCGGACTTTCGTGCGACCGTACTTCGTATATTGGCTGTCATTGCCCGTCATTTGCTGCTAGTGCGGCCGTGATTAAGTGCGCCTAAACGCACGTTAAAAATTCACTAGTCTGACCCTAGCCTAAATGGGAGAATTTTTCTGGTTTGGCTATTTTGACCTAGAATTTTCCATTCTCCAGTCATTCTCCTGCTTTTCACCGCCAAAAAAATCAGTAAACTTTTTCTGCGTGTCCGAAAATGTCTCCTCTTTTCATACAGACTGCCGCCTCGAGCAGTTGTTTATGGATAGATTAAAGGAAAAGCATTTACCGTCATTTGAAATGTCATTTTTTTTGGTTTTTACATATTTCTATACATTCTAGAAATCCGCCACTTCACAGGCAAGTCATGGGGACCTCCAAGGCACGATATTTGAAGGAATTTTTGGTTTTTATTTTTAACCCTTATTTCATGGAAAACTCACTGTCCCTTTTAAAAACGTTTTTTTTTTTTACTTTTTGTCCTTGTTTCCTGTCCCCCAGGGCACTACCCAGACCCCCATACACTTTTTTTATGGCAAATATCTAGCACTCTAAAAACCGAATTTTCAGCCCCATTGACTTGTATGGGGTTCGGGTTCGGCTTCGAACCGAACTCGGGGAGTGTTCGGCTCATCCCTAATCTGGGATCAGCACCCATTATTATTTTATAGTAATCTTCTACTGCTGTGGGACTGGATGGAGGGACGTTTAAGAAGGTCCTTCTGTCAACAAGTGATCCATCAGTCCAATATTTAATTTAAATCAGTGGTTTCCCATCCCTGGTCCTCAGGGCCCTCTAACAGGACAGGTTTTAAGGATCACCTTGGGGAAATGCAGACTGAATCCTGCAATCACTGAACAGCAAATCATATCACCTGTGCTTCTTATATCTGGCAAACCTGGCCTGTTAGTGGGTCCTGAGGACCAGGGTTGGGAAACAATGATTTAAAGCACTCACTAGAGGTGTGCACGGCTGAAAAATTTGTTTAGTTTCGTTTTAAAATAATTTAGTTTTTGGAATATCGTTTCGTACTTCGGAGCTTATTTTGTTTCGCATTTCGTTTAGTTTTGTTCCGGATCGATTTGAAATTGAATCGATATTTGATATCGATTTGATAATCGATATTTCAATTCGACTTTCGAATCACTAAATAAAACTCCAATGAATCAAATTTTGCTGTTTTTAAAATGCAAGCTAGGGTTAAATATTGCGCCGTCTGACAGATTTACTACCAGAGGCCAATTAACAGGGACAGGATACTTGTGAAACAGTAAAACGAAACTGATACGGTTCATAAAATAGTCTGCCGACTGTTGTACTTTGATCTTCACTTAAAATACATAAACCTAATAGTTGATATCGATTCGAATTTCGGATCACAAATGGGGTTATTCAGAGAAAGGTGAAAGTCAGGAGAACTGGCAGGAGAAGAGAACAATCTAGACCAAATAGCCGATTTGGGAAGTGAGATAAATGGGAGAATTTTTCAGGTTTGGCTATTTTGACCTAGAATTTCCACTTCTTCTGAGTTTCACCTTTCTTTGAATAGACCTGTAAATAAAACCCCAATTAGTAAAATTTTTCTTTTATGATGAAACAGTGTAACAAATTAAATTTGTTGTTTACCGTTTCGTTTTGAATTCAGATCAAATCGATTCGTTATTTTGGAAGTACTTCTGAAATACGAATTAACGAAATTTGATACAAAACAAATGCACACCTCTAGCATTTTGGTAACGACTGGACCACTGAGAAAATCCTCCTTTCAGTTATAGTAGAGCCCCAGAATAGAAGGACCCAAAGAAGCCACCACTCCCCAAATATTTTAAACAGATGACTTTCTGTTAGTCCAACATAACTTGTGTAAGACCCAGTGGCGTAGCATGGGTTGTCAGCGCCCGAGGCAAGGCAAGAATTGTGCGCCCCCCAACGTGTGGATATGGTAACAAACCCTGATTCCTGTCCACCAGCAGAGTATTGACCCCTTACCCCACAAGCACATATGTATTGTATTTAACAAAATTATATAATAAAAAAATGAAACCCACATGCCCCCCCACGCTACGCCACTGCTACCAGTCACCCTGTCCCAGTATACCCTAGCATACTTCCACTCTCACACTATAACGAGTCACTCTCTCTCCGTATCCCCAGTCACTCTCAGTACCCCCATTTTCTCCCAATACCCCCAGTCTCTCTCTTAGTACCCCAGTCACTCACTCCCTCTCAGTACCCCCAGTTACTCCCTCCCAGTACCCCCAGTCACTCACTCTCTCCCAGTACCCAAATCACTCCCTCCCAGTACCCCCAGTCACTCTCTCTCTCTCCCAGTACCCACCAGTCACCCTCTCTCCCAGTACCCACCAGTCGCCCTCTCTCCCAGTACCCACCAGTCACTCTCTCTCCCCCAGTACCCACCAGTCACTCTCTCTCCCCCAGTACCCACCAGTCACTCTCTCTCCCCCAGTACCCACCAGTCACTCTCTCACTTTCTCTCTCCAAGTACCCCCACTTTCTCCCAGTAACCCCTTCACTCCCTCCCAGTACCCCCAGTCACACACTCCCTCCCAGTACCCCCAGTCACACACTCCCTCCCAGTACCCCCAGTCACACACTCCCTCCCAGTACCCCCAGTCACACACTCCCTCCCAGTACCCCCAGTCACTCACTCTCTCCCAGACCCCCCCAGTCACACACTCTCCCAGTACCCCCCAGTCACACTCTTTCTCTCTCCACGTACCCCTACTTTCACCCAGTACCCCTAGTCACACACTCTCTCCCAGTACCCCCCAGTCACACTCTCACTCTTTCTCTCTCCAAGTACCCCCACTTTCTCCCAGTACTCCCAGTCACTCTCTCACTCTTTCTCATCCCTGCTGGAAAATATTAGTGGTTCAAATTTCTTTTGAAATTTTGCACCCCCTAAGAAAATTGCGCCAGAGGGGCCCCCCCCCACGCTACGCCACTGGTAAGACACACTGATCATATATATCAATTTCTCTTTTCTTTTATTAACTTGCAATTGTTAGCCTCTGTCCTGCAGCTATATGAGCTATATTCCAGGATTTATACAATGCCACCATGCACAGACATTACTCTGACGGGATGACATCTCTCACAGTGACTGAAGGAAGTGAGATCATCAAGTGGTGGTATCTATACAATATGACTGTATGGAGCATTATAGGAGGATGAAGGCATGACCTGCCGGCCTGCGGAGGAGTCAAAGTGGAGTGTTCTAGAAACAAAGAAACCGGAAAGGATTGGAGCTACTATCTGTCCCAAATGGGGTGACCATCATGGATTATGAAAAAGCAGCATGGAGAAGTCAGGGTGAGCGTTAAAGTTATGAGGCAGGTTGGAGTTGGTTATGTATACATGTGTCACTGGTAGCCGTATACCCTGCTCTATTGGGTTATCTGTAATCATAATAATAATGATGATTATAAATAATATTTTTGCAATTTTTGATCTTTTCTTCGTCCCCCAGCTTTATCGCTGATATTTTGTAGTCGGGAATCTGCATTTTGCTCTTCCAGTTTGGTGAATTTGGCAAAAATCAAAAGGCCCAGATGATCCCACAGTGCCAGATCCGGTAGGAAGTGGAATCATCCTGGTTCAGGCTATTCTAGAATCTCTAGATGGCCTCCTACTTCTACCCCGGATTTACCTTTGACGAAGGTAATGTCAGTCAACATCTTCATCTCTCTGCTGACATCCAGTTTGAAGGCTGGCAGGGGGGCGCACGCCGCTGCACGGAAACTCTGCAAGGCTTCTATTGCTTTCATCATCCTGGGGGAACATGGAAGAGACATGAGTACCTCTGTATGTGCTGCAGGTTGATCCTTGTTTATTAGTCTAGAAACAGCTTATGTGTCGATTTTGTACTTTTAGGCCTGAACCACTCAATTAGTCTCTCTCTCGCTCTTTGCGTCTCTGTATCTGACCATCATACTCTTCTCTAGAGCCTAATGTCCATGAAGAATGTTTGTTTCTCTTATCTTGTTATATACAGGAATAGCTTTGAGAACTTACTTTACCTGATTTTTGTTCCCTTAATCAGAGGTTCTTGCATTTGTTTTGTTTTTTTACCCAATCACGTGCACAGACTGATGTTTAGTTTCGTTTCGGCAAATTTCGGATTTGAAAATTATCAGATTTTGGACTTTGCCGATTTGGATCGATACGGAATTTTGCACAAATCTGAAATTTTTTGGAAATATCCAAAGTTTGGCAGCGCATGTATTTTTAGTCTCATACCCCCTCTTTACATCCTCCACCCACCCCAAACTATTCCATATACCCACCACTAAATGTTAGGGTTATCATCAGGGTTAGGGTTAGGTGCAGAGATAGGGTAGGGTTACTGCTTCATTAGGATTAGGGTTACGATTACTATTTCTGCTTGTATTAGGGTTATGGTTACTATTTCTGCTTGTATTAAGGTTAAGGTTAAGATTAGGATTACGGTTACTTTTTCTGCTTGTATTAGGGTTAAGGTTAGGATTAGGCTTACAGTTACTTTTTCTGCTTGTATTAGGGTTAAGGTTAGGATTATGGTTACAGTTACTATTTCTGCTTGTATTAGGGTTACGGTTACTATTTCTGCTTGTATTAGGGTTAAGGTTAGGATTAGGGTTACGGTTACTATTTCTGCTTGTATTAGGGTTAAGGTTAGGAATAGGGTTACGGTTACTATTTCTGCTTGTATTAGGGTTAAGGTTAGGATTAGGGTTACGGTTACTATTTCTGCTTGTATTAGGGTTACGGTTACTATTTCTGCTTGTATTAAGGTTAAGATTAGGATTACGGTTACTTTTTCTGCTTGTATTAGGGTTAAGGTTAGGATTAGGGTTACAGTTACTTTTTCTGCTTGTATTAGGGTTAAGGTTAGGATTATGGTTACAGTTACTATTTCTGCTTGTATTAGGGTTACGGTTACTATTTCTGCTTGTATTAGGGTTAAGGTTAGGATTAGGGTTACGGTTACTATTTCTGCTTGTATTAGGGTTAAGGTTAGGATTAGGGTTACGGTTACTATTTCTGCTTGTATTAGGGTTAAGGTTAGGATTAGGGTTACAGTTACTATTTCTGCTTGTATTAGGGTTACGGTTACTATTTCTGCTTGTATTAGGGTTAAGGTTAGGATTAGGGTTACGGTTACTATTTCTGCTTGTATTAGGGTTACGGTTACTATTTCTGCTTGTATTAGGTTAAGGTTAGGATTACGGTTACTTTTTCTGCTTGTATTAGGGTTAAGGTTAGGATTAGGGTTACAGTTACTTTTTCTGCTTGTATTAGGGTTAAGGTTAGGATTATGTTACAGTTACTATTTCTGCTTGTATTAGGGTTACGGTTACTATTTCTGCTTGTATTAGGGTTAAGGTTAGGATTAGGGTTACGGTTACTATTTCTGCTTGTATTAGGGTTAGGGTTAAGGTTAGGATTAGGGTTACGGTTACTATTTCTGCTTGTATTAGGGTTAAGGTTAGGATTAGGGTTACAGTTACTATTTCTGCTTGTATTCGGGTTACGGTTACTATTTCTGCTTGTATTAGGGTTAAGGTTAGGATTAGGGTTACGGTTACTATTTCTGCTTGTATTAGGGTTAAGGTTAGGATTAGGGTTACGGTTACTATTTCTGCTTGTATTAGGGTTAAGGTTAGGATTAGGGTTACAGTTACTATTTCTGCTTGTATTAGGGTTACGGTTACTATTTCTGCTTGTATTAGGGTTAAGGTTAGGATTAGGGTTACGGTTACTATTTCTGCTTGTATTAGGGTTAAGGTTAGGATTAGGGTTACGGTTACTATTTCTGCTTGCATTAGGGTTAAGGTTAGGATTAGGGTTACGGTTACTATTTCTGCTTGTATTAGGGTTAAGGTTAGGATTAGGGTTAAGGTTACTATTTCTGCTTGTATTAGGGTTAAGGTTAGGATTAGGGTTACGGTTACTATTTCTGCTTGTATTAGGGTTAAGGTTAGGGTTAGTATTTGCACAAAGAGTGCGTTTTTTTTTTTTTCAGTTAGCAAAAAATGATTCTGAACCGATTTTTAAAAAGTTTCTGAATCGATGGGAGAATTTTCTTATAGTTTCCATTCGTAATGGCATTTTGGCAGTTTTGAAATTCACATGCATAAACCAAATGACCAAAAGGACAGAAAAAAAGAAATACAAACCATAATTTGCTTACATAAATCTGATAATGTGTCGGAGAAATGGTCTTGTATCAATCGCATAGTTTCAAAGACCCTTACAGAACCTCAAAAGATAAATACAGGCACTGGGTGAGCCACCATGGCTCTGGTCGTTCTTTTGGCTCCAGAGCCCCCGGCCTTCTGGCCCCTTCCTTGGCCCCCAGACTTTCCACGGGTTGCCGGGGGGAGCCGGGAATGCCATGATATTTGGCCAGTCCTCCGCATCGCCCCCTCCCTCACTTTCTCCCCCAGGATTTTCCGGACGCCCCTATGTGATCGTTGCCAGCCCATGGTTCGATCTGCCCGCCCCCCCCCCCTTATGTTTTGTTATCATTTCCTGCTGTGACGCCACTTTGTGTGGCCTGTATTTGAGTGCGGTTTCTTGTGCGATTCTTTTGCTCAGTAATAAATCCTATTGAATACCAAAAAATAAAGGATTAAATGCAAGAATATCGCATAATACTGTACAATTATTCTTGTATATCTGCTTTGCGACCTATTTCTGATACATTATTTACTGCATCTTATTTATGCAAATTATGGTTTGTATTTCATGTTTTTTTGATAAGAGCGTGCTGTCCTTTGGTTATTGGGTTTATGCAAGGCAAGAATTGTGCCCCCCCCAACCTGTGGACATGGTAACACACCCTGATACCCTTCCACCAGCAGAGTATTGACCCCTCCGCATTTCCCTGTTCATCTGAATTAAATCGCCTTTTCTAGAATCTCCACCTGAGTTCCCTAGTTATACGATGCCCATTGGATTAACTTTTCTCAGGTCTAGAAATTCTAGATCTCCTTGGCGAATACAATCCTCCGCTCCTTTTATCTAGATAACTCTGCCTTTCTAGATATTCATTGCGTTAAGACACCCCTCTTCCTGTGACACGGCGTGAGTGTTCCCCTATGGATTCTTCTCTACGGTCACGTGGCTTATAACCCACTCTCACCGTTCATGCAGTTGCTTGGCTGCCAGGATGAAGCAGGGCTGATCGGTTTCCTTCATGACCTCCTGAGCGTAGCATATGAGACCCGAACCGTCTAGAAGCGACTGACGTTCCCAGACCTGCTCCTCCAGGACGCAGTGCCGCTCGCGCTGTCGTTCGGCAATGTCCCGTGTTAGGGTGGCTTGCTTCTCTTCAAGTAAAGCACGTAGAGAAGCGATTAACTGCAGTACCTCCTCCTCTGCCTTTGCTCCACTTTTCTGCAGAAAGAGGGTATGAATCCACATGGGAATGCGGGAATACAGCTGCTCACAGTAAACTAGTGCTGAAAAATCGTCTTTGGGGACGCCACATCCCATTGCAGGATTTATCTTGGCGAATGGCATTGCGATCCGTATGAGGCCTAAGCAGCATGGACAATGGACAGTGGCATGTTTGGGTGTCGTCAAAATGGTCAGGACACGACCACGTCTGTCTGATCGGATGCGAACAAATCTTTCAATTGTCTATCAAATATGGTCAATCCGTTACGAGTAAATGTCTGATGGTGAATGGTCCTTTAGGTGGTACCAGGACCTGGTCCATGGATTTTTGATATGAGCAGGTCACATGTACTCGGGAAATCAGTCTCTTTTGTTATAGACTGGGGACTGATAAAGAGAAAGAAAGCGTCCTCTCCTAAGAGTAGGGTTGCCAGATCGGCCATGTTTTCCTGGACACATACTACTTTTTCATACAGAGGGAAGCATCGGGAATAGTCTGTAACATATATAATTCATATGCTGCGGGATGGAAATCAAGGCTACCCTGTCTGGCAAGTCCTGTCTGATGGTTTCAGGTGTCATTCTGGTAGTAGCAGGTCATGGTTAGTGATTGTGTTGTAGCTGGGCCTGTCAGGTCTGAGAAGCTGATGTGGTGGAAACAGGGCAGTGGTAGAGCCTAGTGTGTGAACATGGCTTGTCTGGATGGAGTCAGACTGGAGATTGCTCTGGTGGTGTCCAGTAAGTGGTCCTTCCAGAAAGGAACAGAGCGTTCCTACAGGTCCATCAGGGAGGGTGTTGATGGACCTTTCGACAGTCTTGTCTGGTGTGAGATCAGCCTTGTGAAAGGTATGCTTGATGATGGGAGGACCTTGCAATTGGTCTTTCTAGAGGATAAGCGCTTGGTCCAATAGTGTTTTACAGGATGTCGATAAGTCGTTTGTCCTATAACTATACTTCTGAGGAATGTCTTACCTCTGTCTGCCTGATGCTGTCCTCGAGTTCACCGATCTGGCCCTGCACAATATGTTGACTCCCCAAGATGTATGCAATGCTCTTACTCAACTTCTCCTGTACAAAAACATATATGCAAATGTAATAATAAACATTTTACTATTTGTATCCCCCTGAGAACTTAGCAGTCATGTCGTTTTGGAGCAGGAATTTGGCTGGTAAGTAAGGCGCACGTGCTTAGGTCAGGAGGGAGAAGTTCCCGGAGTCGTCTTTTAATTAGGGATGAGTGGCAAAACGTAGAACATAAATAATGGATGGAAATGCGGAAAATGCCTGTTTTAACATGTGGAATTGCTTTAGGGAAAGCTAAAAAAAACAAAAAACCACGATCATGCCCTTTCAATAATAATCTCGTCTGTTCACCGTATGGACTAGCTGTGCAGCTGGACTATAATTCATCCGTTCATATTCATTGGTATGAGAACAGGTTCATTTGTTCTATAAATCATCTCACTATGCATAGCCAGTCTGCTGGACCGTAAGCCTGGAAATCCGTCAACCAGACTTAGCGGTGGGACAAGCGGTATACCTGGATCATATAAACTACCCCAACGACATGGCTCTGGCCATAAAGCACCCTGACCCTGTAATACTTTCAAGAAAAGACTAGGGCATAAAGGTCGGCAGCCTTGGCCCTCCAGATGTTTTTGAACTAAATCTCCCTTGATGCTCAGCCATCCAGTTGGCAGAGACTCATCAGAAATGTAGTTCCAAAACATCTGGAGGGCCAAGACTGCTGATCCCTGGACTATTGGAAAGACTAAAAGTCCTATTAAAATACAGGGTTGTGCAAATCCTATTGCCCGACGTCCGGGACATGCAGCGCCAGGCAGGATATTTATTTATTACCATTTAGCCCTACTGTGGGCAAGCAGCAAGGTTTACTTTTTTTTGCCCCTTAACGGACACTGGAGCTTGCTTTAGCTGCTGTGCGCTGAGCACCAAGTGCTTTCAGATATCCTGAATGCCCCCCCCCCTGTACTGTGTGGAGCGTCCTGGTGATTGTAATGAGGGAGAAGTAGAACGGGTTACCATTTTAGTCCATTGGACGAGTCGATTTTTTTTTTGTTTTATTTTTTAAAAATTTTAACACTGAAAACACTGAAAAATCCTCAGGCACACATACCAACCTCATGGATTTGGTACATTTAGAGGGGCATTGGGAACATGACTTGCAATCTATCCCAGAATTCGCCGATAACCATAATTCATCCGTAACAAATATGACCTATTGATAGAGATTTCCATCGATTTATCGATAGAAAAATCTGGTCGGTGAAGCCATAAATCATCCACTAGCATTTATTTATGGAGCTAATTGGAAGAAATGACCATAAACAGTCTACTGTATTGACTGGTAGGACCAGCAACAAAGAAAGGGCTCTTGCGCAAGCAATCCATAAATTTGTCATCTGTAAACATCATTGATGTGGAAAATGCAAAAAGAAAGAACGCCATATCCCTCAACGGTAAGGGAAGCCATACATCCTTGCCGTGCACAACCCCATCAGCAGTCCCTGCTAGGATATATCCTCCAACTACAAGTTATCACTCATTGGGCATAATAGCTACTTGGACAAGCCATGGGCTCCCCACTACAGTTGCTACTCAGAGAAAATGTAAATCCCCATCTAGCTTACACGTGTATGGTTTTGTTCCGTCATATTATGAATCAGGCCACCATGCTCTGTGGCAGGGCTATAAATCACCCATTGGTAGTCGGAGGTAGGACTTTCTTAACAGCGGGACTATAAATCACCCTTGGGTAGTCACTGGTATCATTGATGTGGTTAGCTGTACCAATGGACCATAACTAATCCCTTTTCATTCATTAACCGGCCGCATACCATGAACGTCTACAAGAAATGGAAGCTTAATGGTCTGTGCTGCTGCGACTGTACTCTTTACAGTCTTTATTCAAAGAATTATAAAAATGGTGTCTCAAACCATCCCACGTTGTCTTGTTCACTCCATAGGCACGTTCCGTTACCAACTTACTGACCATAATCGATAACGTTTTACAGAAATGCAATGTCTTTATGACGACCAAAGACTTAAGGGGGTTATTCACAGAGCACCGCAATGTCGCCGACATTCCCACACTTCGGGGGAATCAAATTTCCCGACCCTGGGGTGAATTCTGCAGTCATCGCAGGGTCCCTGGAGTGCGGGGAAAAGCCGCAAAATTTGACGAACTGCCTGCTCTCTGAATAGACGAATGGCCCCAACATGTCACTGTAAGCTGAATTTCAATGTTCGGTGCAGGTTCGGATGTCTGTGAATAACCCTGATAGTGACCAATACAATGGGAGTCTTGATCTGCATGCGGCAGACGTGGAATAAAGGGATAACATGCAGCTTGTACGTTTTAAAAAGTCGTCTGCAGGGTAGCCCGGATTGCTCACATGGTTCGTCCTTACCCTCAGTGCTTGGTAGGCGCTTATAATTGGAGTGATTTTGTGGCCACTGTGTGTCCTGCGTACTCGGCAGATTTGGCAAACCAGGCGCGGGCATGTCTTACAGTATAAAAGTACCTCCTCTTTGTGTTCTGGACACATCAAGCCCTACAGGGGGAAACAATGAAATCCGTTACACTGTATTAAACATATCTGGCAAGTTACATTATTACACAGATCTTTTCACATGTGCGCTATCACAGGGACTCCGCAAAAACAAGATGGTAGACAACTCCTCCCAATTGAGGGGAAAAAAGGATTCTTCTCCCTTAGTGCCCCTTTAAGACTTAACTTTTAATTCAATGGTTAAAACCACTCATTATAACCTCTTAAAAACATCCAAAAAGTGGTGGCTTGTCAACCGTTTCAGATTATGATATGTGCATTATTTAATAAATGTGGCTTCCACACTTGACATCATTCAAAGGTTGGGAATTTATGTATTAACTTCATGTTGGCAAATGTTATGGCTCTTTTTTACGAGGAGGGGGAGACAACAGGATCTAGAGTACCTAGGGCAGCCCCGTGAAATGCCGTGTACAGACGTTGGGTCAATATCCACTGCTATGGACCATAAATAGAAACCAGCAAGTCACTGTAACTGGATTCCATCCAACTTTTGCTCAGATATCCTCCAACTGACAAAGCCTTTCATCTTCCCCCAATGCTCACAAATGATCTTCAAGAACCGATTTACTTTTTACTGCCCAAGCGCTGACAGTATCATCACTTTAATCCATCACGTCCCACCTTTCGAGGACTCTAGATGCAATCACAGAGTGTGTCCTTGGTTTTACCTAGTGAGCGTGGATTTCAGCCAGTTGGCAGGTAGCGGAGACGCGGCTTACTGATGCCAAGGTTAATCGTGATGGATGTATACGTTGGCCGTTGTTTTAGCCGGGGTCTCGTCTCATGGAGCTTGTGTGATACAAAAGAGGTAATTTAATAAGCAATAATTATCTTAAGGGTCGTTGAGGTTTGGATGGTTTGAACAAGACCAGTGGTGTTCAGTAGACGTATAATGTCAATGCCCCCAATTGGCTGAGACAGGAACGCTATTTTAAGGGTTATTTCAGGATAAAAAGGTCCCTTTGCAATTGTTTGCCCCAACCCAAAACATAAAAAGTGTAGGTTCAAGGACTCCTGCTGTCGCATTGCATTCACTAGCAAAACCGTAATACTACGAGCTCATTGGCCAGCCACCGAGTGATATTGCCGACTCCAGTGGACGCTGGTTGATGACGCGGCACGTGGCATGGTTCAATGACTGAGTCCATTGGATTTTGGTAATTCCTTTGCCTCATTGCCCGGTCATGGTTTTACCCAGATAGCGAGTTCTTGTTACCCATGTTACTGATTTATTGTGTATTAACCCTCGCTTTGTTCTGACTACTCTCTTGGCTTTAACCCTTGTTATTCCTGATTTACAGTGTACGACCTTGGCTCCTTTTTCTGACTCTTCTGTGGACTCCATATTTTATCTTGTTCTACCCTGTGTACCAAACTTATTTGCGTCTTGACTTCCCTCCCTGGTTCCTGAATTCGGCTTGCTTTTGACCCCTGTCTTTTCTGTTCATAGATTTCCGGCTCTTCTAAAGACCGGCAGTGTAGGTTGTGCGGTGTCTGCGTGTCGGGATCAAGGGATTCCGTTACACAGATGCATAGATCTCTAATAATTCTCTATAAATTGTTACTGCCCTCCACCCAACACTGATTTCTGTAGGCAGAGAGATCTGTGCCGACAGGCAGGGATAGGCTGGAGCAGGTGGTTCTCCCACTCGTTGACACCTTGTCATTGGCTGCGGATGTGCTGATGAAAGACTGTGTCAACAACACCACGAAGAACCAATCACATATTTCATGCGTGACTGCTCTCTATAAAGTATTAGTCGCCTTGCAGTGGGATGGCCGCGGCTGGCACCAGACGGGATGAATTTCAGTTTGCCGTATCACATCGATCATAAAGATAATCTTTTATGTGGTGTATCTTTTGCTTCTCTCTAGGGATGTGCATGGCTGAAAAATTTGTTTAGTTTAGTTTTATTTCGTTACGTTTTTAAATCATTTTGTTTTCGGAATTTCGTAACTAATTTTGCTTCGTTTCGGATCGATTTGAAATTTCGGATCGATTCGAATTTCATATATCCATTCGATAGTTTATCAATTCAAATTTTGGATCACTAGTTAAAACCCCAATTAATCAAATTTTGCTGTTAAAAGAAAAGCTAGGGTTAAATTTTAAGCTTTGTCACAGATTTAGTATTTGAGTCAAATTGTGAAACAAAATTAATTTGTTTCATAAAGTCCTTTGCTGACTATTACTTGTATTGTAAGTTAAGATCCATTCGATAGTTTATCAGTTATTAAAATTTTTCTTTTATGATGATGACGCAGTGTAAAACGAAATAAATTCGTTATATTTTGTTTCTAATTCGTATCGTATCGATTCGTTATTCCGAATAACGAATTATCAAATTTAGTTCCAAATTCTGAATTTTTCCGAAACAAATGCACATCTCTACTTCTCGCACGGAAAACACACCTATGCATGACATGCTCACAGCAATCTTACATTTTGTATTGTACACTCAGCCAGATTTGCTTTGTATCGTACAAAATATACCCCGTGTTTGGGAACCAAGGCCAGTGAACCCCAAGAATATTATAAGCTCATGGAGACTAAATGCACTGCAAGTAGATCAGAAATAACAAACACGAGGCCCGGTTCCCTAGTGCGCGCTAAAATGAGGTCGCGAACGGGGAAAATCTGCGCCTATAGCGCCCCCATTGTACCATGATATTCCGGGGCAGGTGTCACCTCCGCACCTTGCCTCGGAATGTAGCGCTACCTGCTGGGATACTCGCAAGTATCACCTCCGCCATAGGACTCCATGGAGGGTTGCACCTCCGGGCCATGAGCGCTGGTGCGCACGCTTACGAACGACAATTCAGTGCTCTCGCATTCACCGCACTTTGACGAGTTAAATTCGCCGACCTTGCGGTGAATTCAGCATTCACCCCACGGTCCCGGTAGTGCAGTGAATTGACCCGCCGAACGCATCCAGAAAACCGCCGAATGCATCCGCCGAATCAATCCGAAAAAGCCACCGTCCAGCCGCTGGAAAAAACAACAAGCCACCAAACAGGGGTAAACCCCCCCCCCAAAAAAAACCAACAACAACAACAACACACGCAACTTTTAAAAGGCAATTGGAAAAAAACCTGCTGCATGAAAATGGCTGGAAATAATATATAAGGTCCTTATGAAGAATAAAAAGGTCTGTTACAGAAAATGAAACTCCATTTATAAAAAAAAAAAAATGCCTAAAAATCCTAAAAAATAGACTTTTTGCTGCAAATTAAAATATTAAACGGTTTAATAAATATTTATAAAAACGGGAATATTTTTTACATTGAAACCTATGGGATTCTGAGTAGCCGAATGGCCACGAAATTGCACCGTACGGGAAGATTCACTGTTCGGTGCAGTTTCATGGCCAAGTCGGTGCTCTTTCAGAATAATATTCTCTATAGGGGTTATTCATGTGAAATGATAACTGACATTTAGAAACTCCCTAGAGTTTTGAGTTGATCTACTAATATAGGGCAGCATGGCTTCTAACCAGGGGTCAGGTCAAGCAGGAACTCCTGGGAATGCAGTTCCTCCACTTTTTCCCCCAAAAGAACGGAGTTCCCATTTGGTCTACACCAGGCCTCAAAATTTCCACTCGCATTTGGCGAGTGGAAATTACATGAGGGCGAGTGGGAATGCAGAGGCAATGCTGGATAGGGGTTAGGTGGGGCAACTAGTGGCGAGTAACTCTTAAGGCCTGGCTAGTAGCTCAGGACTTGAAATTTTGAGGCCTGGTCTACACAACGAAACGCTTCATTTTGTCGGTCGCTATTCTAGATTTCTTTTGAAGGTACAATATATGATATTCATGATTATTCTGATTCCCTGAAACCCTTCCCGGTGATGGTTTTACTGTCCGTGCCAAATTTCAGTGTGGACTATGGAGGGGAGGAGAAAATTGATTTCTCGTCAGGGTGGCATAGGCCGAATTCTTGGTGAGTTCCCACACTGCTTTATTGTGGACTTGACCCCCCGCTTGTAACAGAGCTAGTAATAAGGAGCGCAAAGTTTTTGCTGTTGGTGTTGTTGGTTTTTTCGTCTTGCCGGCTCGCCATTCTACCCCTCGGTCAGAACAGGGGGCTTGAAAATGGCGGAACTGCCGGTACTATAGTAGTAAGTCTGGCAACTGGTTAGATCTGTGCTCATAGTTGTTGTTTTTTTTTTACTAATAGGACCGGCCAGTTTGGCTGTGGGTCCAGGGGTCAAGTCCGGTGAGTTCCCACACCTTTTTTTTTTTTTTTTTTTAGGACTTGATGCCTGCATGGTTCATTTTCTGGCCCTGTGACTTGGGCAATGGAAACGTTGCCTCTACAATCTCTCACTCGACTCGGCAAAACAGGAGAATTTAACCAGTCGAATCTGGCTGTGTTGACCCGGACAAAACCCGTCCAAAGGTTCAATACCACATTTGGCGCATAGTCCTAAGATCCATTTAAGTCGGCATCTTGAAGCCATCCACCTTCTGCCTTAGGCTATCGAATCAATAATTCCAGACGGGTCGAGGTTTTGTGAAACGGTGCGATCTGCTTCACTTCAAAGAACTTTACGACCCCCCCCCCCGTCAGATGTGGACACTTTAGGGGTTATTCACTAACCGGTGAATTTCACTGTAGGTGCAATTTCGGGGCAATTCGACTAGTCACAAAGTTCGCAATTTGCCAAATACGGGTGAATTGAAAGCGTAATACAATGCAATTTGCTGCAGTTCGGCGGCAATGGAATTGTACCATATAAGACTATCACGTCTTCTATTCAGAGAACGCCGAATTGCAACAAAATGCCCTGATTTTTCGTGTTAAAATTTGACAGGATTAAACAGGCGAATTCCATAGGTTTCAATGTAATAAATGCAATATTCTTTATATATTTATTTATATTATCCAAAACGTCCAGCAACACCTTTCAAAAAAAGCAGCAAAAGGAGAGGTGCCAGGCCTGTATGCAATATAGCAAATCCAACCGATGCCGCACTCAATCAAAAACTAAATAAAATAAAATTTATTAAAGCACATTTAAAAAGCAAGTCCCGACGTTTCGGCTCTCTTAGGAGCCATTATCAAGAAATCTTGATAAGAGATCCGAAACGTCTGGACTTTCTTTTTAAATATGCTTTAATAAATTTTATTTTATTTATTTTTTTTACTTGAGTGCGGCTTCTGTTGGATTTTCTATATTTATTTTTATATATATATATTTTTTAAGACTATTTGTTTATTCTTTTTATTTTTTGCAAAAACCCTTTTTATTATTTAGAAGACATTTTTGTTTTTTAAAATACTTTTTTTAATTTTGTAACAGACCTTTTACATTATCTTTTTTTAAAGGATTTTTTTTATTATTTAGACATATTTTTACTATCAGGGTTATCCAAAGAGATTCGAAAAGTCACCGCACGTTCGGTGACTTTTCGTTCTCTTCAATTCGGTTACTTTTGCCGATTGCATTTCGGTGACCCTGCGGTGTATTCAGCAAAGAGCACAGGGTCCCCGAATTGCAGGGAAAAGTTGCCGAAACTCTGACGAAAAGTAACCGAATGCACGCTGAAAACAAGCAAAAACATCTGGATTAACCTTCGAAAAAGACGAACAGGAGCCGAACATGAGCCGAATCACACAGAGCCGAAGCAGCTGTGACGTAGAGGAGGCAGTGAATAAATTAGAAAAACCATTTGTATGAATCTGGGAAAATGAAACGCTGTTTGCAAAGAAACTACTGAGCGAAAATGTCTGAAATTTTCACAGGAGGTCCAGGGAATGATAATAAAGAGGGCTGTTACAAAAAAAATAAGTAAACTGAAAAAAAAAATTAAAAAAAATCGGACTTTAAAAAAAAAAAAAAAAAAAATCTGAAAAATGCTTAAAGTATCCTGAAAAATCTATAAATAAAGAGACTTTTTGCTGCAGAATTTTATAATGAATGGTTTATTAGATATTGAATTAAAACGGGAATATTTTTAACATTGAAGCCTATGGGATTCTCCTGAATAAATTTGCCGAATTAAACCACCGAATGACAGGTATTTCGGGAACCTTTCACTGCTGGTTTGTGTTCTCTGAATAGCCGAAGCAGTGCTTTTCCATGGGGATTTCACTGCCCTCGAACAGGCACCGAACAGGCACCGTATGTTCAGGCAATTCGCCAGGATTTGGCGAATTGCCTGCTCTCTGGATAGCCGAATGGTCAGGAAAGGTAACCGAACACTGATTTTCAGCGTTCGGTTACCTTTCTCAAGCAATTCGGATCTCTTTGGATAACCCTGTATTTCTATTGATTTAAACTCTATTAGGAGAATAGGATACTACTTTTTATTTTTTTTTCAGTTCGGTGGAATTCACAGATGCCAATTCAGAGGTTTAGCTGCTGCTTCATCGACTCCAATTATGGCAAAATATGGTGAACATTCCATTCACTAAATAGAGAATTCACTGTATTTTTGGCGAAGAGCAATCACCCAAGTGCAGCGAAATACCGCAAAAAGCTAAGCACCAAATTGCACGCAATTTTGGTGCATTGTGAATAGGACCTTTTTGTTTGGTTTCTCATGCTCTCACCGATTATGACCAAGCTCCCCACTCCATCGAATTTATCATGCTTTGTATTATCTTGGGGTTGCTGCAGACCCTGCCTCCCTTAAGAACACCATATTGCAGGGCTCAAAATTTCCACTCGCCTACTCGCATTTGGCGAGTGGCAATTAAGTGAGGGCGAGTGGAAATGCACACCAAGGCAGCACAATAAATTATTTGCGCTGCTTGCGCAGCATGTTCTGGCTGAGCATACATGTATCTGGGGTCTGATGTCTTGGTATACAATACATGTATCTGGGTATTAATGTTGTGATTTATTTTTGTAACTTTATTCTGAATAAAACATTTAACAGTATAATTTAATAAGATAATTTAAGACTTTGTGTTTAGGGGTGGAGTTAAGGGCAGGGTAGGGGTTAGGTGGGTCAAGTGGTGGCAAGTAACATTTAAGGCCTGGCTAGTAGCTCAGGACTTGAAATTTTGAGCCCTGCCATATTGTTTCCATCCACCTCTCTCTTAATCCTTATTAAGGGGACAAATAGTTCCCAGTCTCCCTCCGCAGCGCTGCGCGATCTCGTGGGATTGGTGATATCGGCACTTCCTATATTTATTGGTTATGGAATCCATTAGGACAGCCCTGTTGTCACTCTTATGTTCTTTTAGAGACTTTGTAATTGCAAAAAAAGGGAAAAATTAAAAAAAAAGTAGAAAACATACACTACATGGGGGGTCCACTAAATGGTGCACACTGCTCGGAGGTGGCAGACCCTCATGTGACTTTCAGAGAAAAAGTATGGTGCCGGCACTCATTGGTCCCAAGAACCTGTCTTTTAATTTATGGACTTGTCAAAACCAACAGCAGCAATGTTTCCGCTCCACCGGACTTTCATCAAGCTTGGGGGTGAAGTATTTTGTGCTGTTGTCTTTGACATAAATTGTAAGACACATTCTTGGACCACATGAGAGAGCTCGGTCTCGTTCTCCTAGAGATTTTGATGACCTTTAATGAGACTCTTGACATTTTAATACTAGATATTTGTTCACTGACCAATAGTGACACATTCCTGTTCGATTATAATTGGGTAATTTGGTGGGAAGGTGATAGTGGAAGAAAATACCAATCAACCAACCATCTGTCTACTCCAACTTGTATTCCCTCTTAATGCCAATGGGCATCATACGCCTTTATGATCGCTCACGCCCTTTGCTTACCTTGGGTCTGAAGCTGAGTGTCGGTGGTGTGGGTTCGTGCTGGGCTTTCTGGGTGCCCCAGGGGTGGTAGAGTTTGAAGCACTCATTGCAGAAACTGGCTCTGCATTCGGTACAGCCCTTTGTGGCCTCCTGTTGCGGAGGTTTACAGAACTGGCACATGATGGCCGTACTAATGTTCACTGTCTGCCGGTACCGCTCCACGACACGCTCCAAAGTCAAATTCCGAAAGAGATTTCCTAGTCCTCTCTCCCCGAGGTCTACATCATGTTGGCAGGTCGGGCATGGGAAGATAACGGATTGTCCATGGGACGGGCCACGTTTCCTGCCAGGGTACGTACCAAATCCTGCAGAAACACAAATTATTATTGGAGACCCCCCCCAATGCCAGATATATCAGAATGCATTTCATTGCCTTCCTAACGAGCATGACCTAAGAGCGCCAGGAGATGTGGTGGGAGGTTGATTGGTACATCATGTGGGTGAGAGTGATGGAAGCTGTGAGTGTGTCATGGTGGAACCACCTGAGATTCAGTAAATTGCTGATACAGTAACTAGGTGAGAGAGTGAGGCCTAAAATAACTTCTCATCAGATTGGAATCAAGAAACGGTGAGATTTGCAGTATGTAGGTCAGGCGGCGGAAGATCTTTCTGATAAATGGGCATTTTCCCCAGTGCTAAGGGGTGAGTGTGAGTGAGACTGGTAACACAGGCAGTATTCCTACAGGTCAGCGGAAAGACACGGTCACTCACCTGATTTAATGATTCGCTCCTGTTTGGGGACGATCCTCCTCCCCATCCGTGGACTCCGCGTGGAAGGAGAAGAAGCTGGAGAGTTGGGCTCAGAGTTGGGGTCACAGACATACCCTCTCTGTACGAGGATCTCGCTGACACACACGCGGCACACATTGTGTTTGCATGGCAGAATCATAGGCTGTTTGTACATTTCTTTGCACACCGCGCACAAGAGCTCGCGCTCCATGTTCTTCATGCTCGTCTGTGGGAAGAAAGTGGTAGGTGAGAAAGACATGTCTCATCCAAAGATCTATCTGTCCACTTCCTGCCCCTTCTCTAACCCTTGACGTCCTCTGTTCCCTCTCTTATCTTTTCATGTGACTTCTCTATTATGACATGTAGCTGTTGCCACAAGTTATCCAATGTTTGCATGTTCCGATCATTTATCTGATGCGCATATTTTTTATTGTACATTCTCTATATGTTCTTCTTCGCTGGACTTGCTAATCTACTCCCTGTCTTCTCCAGCCAATGTACCTGCTGAGTCGCAACCTGATTTTCCACCCAAGCTACCTGCTGGCACACAAACTATCCACTCCTCACCAATCTGCCTGCTGGCCCACAATCTGACCTATCCATGACAATGTACCTTCTGGCCTACACCTTCCTCCCTCTTCCTCACTGTATTATTTGATAACCAATGCCCTGTCCTCTCTGGGGTCGATGGATGAGCTGACTTATGCGCTCTGGTATCCATGCCAGTGCACTAGAAACGCGCAAAGTACCAAATGAAGGGCAATCTCTTCATGCCAATGTACCTGCTGGTCCACACTCCATACCAATTTACATGATGCCCCACAATCTGTCCTCTCCATCCCAATGTACCTGTTGGTCCACGCTCAATACCAATTTGCGTAATAGCCCGCAATCTGCCCTTTAAACTCTATTCTTCCCTCTCTGGGCACCACACCAGCTTCCCTATCAATGGAGTCCAGCATTCTCCTGAGCAGAAGATCTTGCAGGTTCACCCTCTAAGAATGTTCTTTTTTTCCAGTAGTTTTGACAATATAGAACGTGAAGGGCTGTATTACAAACTGCCCACTAAAACGGGGACGCTAAAGTGGAAAATCTGCGCCTGCACTTTTCCACGTTGCGTCCCTGTTTTAGCACCATATTACAGGGCAGGCGTTGATTCAGCAGCCTGCCCCGTAACGCAGCGCTAAGCCTGAGGATACTTGAGGCAGCATTAATGTACCGCCCCGACTATCCCCTCCTGAAGTCCATAGGACTCCATATTGGCTTCAACTGCCGGGTCAGCTGCCCTGCAGGATCTCGCCTCTCGTGAGATCCTGCAGGTCCACAGAGGGAGACTGGAGACTTTCTTCCCCAGTCTTATTCTGCTCCCGGTGGCCAGAAGCCGTGGATCGGGCCGCTCACTGACCACATCGCTTAATAGCATTGTCACTCCGCCACGGAGATTCTCCTGTCAGTGGAACTTCACAGGTAGCTTCAAAGACCTGAATGGTTTTGGCCCACCACACTCACTCACCCCAATAAGCACAGACTCAATGGCCACAATCGATAGACCATTCGGTTCAAGGACCCCATAGTGGGAGGGTGTATATTGTAACAAGGTAGCACATTGTAATATTACTCATGTTCTCTATATAGGAATGGGTTACTTTGTAACAGAACTAATGTTCTCGCGACAGGAATTTTATACATTGGATTGTAACTCATTAACCCTTTACCGGAAGGGTGTACACAGGGGTCAAGTGGAGGAGGAACGCAGTTCCTCCTGTCAGGGATCATCCCTGTAGTTCATGATGGTGTACTCCGGGGACGGCGTTTTGGAGAAAAGGTACAAGGGAGGCAGGTTGGTTCATAGGTCGAGGTCACAAAGCTTGGTCATACACGAGTAGGCAAAATAAATCACGGAGTAGGAGCGAAGCACAAGAGAACTGCTTCAATACTGGAGCAAGGAGAGAATGGGCTACTCAGCTTTCATACCCTGCAGCTCGCTCTCGTCCAATAGGAGGTCTGTGATGTCATCGTCATTGGACACCATTTTGGCAGAGACCAGTTGTGCGTGCGCACCTAGCCAGAGGTCTAGGCAAGGCCTGAGGCCTTGTGCGCTGACGTAGACTGCCGGCCGGCGGTGGAGGAGGAGCCAGCAACTGACCTCCCTGGGGCCTGAGGACACGCTGAGGAGTTGAGCCGGCAAGCACCGGGTGCAGGCATCGCCGGGTGACCAGGGCAAGCCGTCTCACCGCAACCAGAACAGGAACACCAGGGGTGGAGAGGCGACTGTACCCGGCGACGATGGACCAGCGGCCCTGACACCCCACTATTTTTGCAGATGGCATTGAGTTCCCATTGGTTCCACACACTTTAAAGTTTGTATTCAGGTGTTTGATTATATTTTTTGCTATTAGAAACAATAAATTATAGGGTTTAATATATATTTTTGCTAAAATCCTACATAAATCTGATTTACCGCTCTATATAAGTGTGAAATAACGGCTAATTGGAGGACAGAAATTTTGGTAAGTTCCCACACTTCTTTTTTGATTTGACCCCTGGGTGTACACTGTGTATCAGAACACACATACCCTTGTAGTAAGGTAACACATTGTAAGGGGACACATGTACTCTCTGTAGGAATTGTGTACGTGAAAATTTGACTCGATCTCATGTACCCTCTAAGAATGACGTGGATTGCCATATAACTCACATACCATCTATAGGAAGAGATCCATTGTAATGTAACTTACATAGTCTGTAGGAACAACAACATACCCGACACACCATCCAGGGGAGGGTCTACACTCCACTATAACACACGCTCTCCATAAGAAGGACGTACCTTGCCATATATTTAAAATAACCACTGATATTGAATATACCAACTCCACACCACTTACTGGCAAAGTATCACGCAGTACAGCGGCTCTGCGTGCTTTATGGTATGCGTACCCCAAGATATTTTGCAGAGGTTCCCTCTATATACA
The DNA here is from genome assembly GCA_009667805.1 of Leptobrachium leishanense. Lineage (NCBI taxonomy): Eukaryota > Metazoa > Chordata > Amphibia > Anura > Megophryidae > Leptobrachium > Leptobrachium leishanense. Next base: position 19,912,123 of record CM019075.1, read on the forward strand.
CATAAGAGGGTAGCAGTAGTCGGGAGGTGTATATCTCTGTGCGCGCCGGCCCATAACATTATGCCTGGACTAAAAATATTCACAAATGGGTTTACCTGCTGACCGTGTGTCCGTGAAGAACTGAAACGCAAAATGTAAGTCAAAAGATCCAAAGAGACCATTGTACTCTTGCCTAAATTTGGAGATTGGGAGGTAATTTTACAATAACGCTCTTTTTTTTAACCAATATCTCCTCATGGTTTAAAGCATTGATTTGCTGTTATGAGTGTTGTCCAGTCCAGGAGGTACACGTCTCCCAAGCATCACCTAATTCCTGCCTCATTAACCATTTACTAGTCCCTTATGCATTAAGCAGAGAATTAGTGGAGGATTGCACATTCTAGTCAAAATATATTTTATACATATTTATTGAAACATTTGCCCAACTCTGGTATTAAATTGACTATTTGGGCCTACAAAACCCAGCTCCACCAATTCCCTCCAGAATAAACGTCTTTACAATCCAGGAATACATGAACAATGGACCATTGCGTTCTTGACTGGACCTATGGGTCCCAACTGTCCTTTAATCCTATCATAGCTTGTGTCTCCTCCTAAAACCAACTAGGCCAACTACTGTGGTTTTCATGACTTCTGCTTAACTGTTGCCCTACTTGCCTTTTTGTGTGCTACCCTCTGTAGCCCAGTAAATGTACCACTGGTACACTAATGACATTGATATGGGTACCTATATTCCTGTAGGCTAGGTTCCTGGTCTTGCTGTGGCTGGTAGGTTTCAGTGCCCATAGTATATAAAAATGTACAGACATTGCGCAGTATGTCTAAAAGATGGGGAATCAAATAGAAAAAAGTGGCTATTCAACTCACTTTTTCCAGAGCCACACTTATGCCGGCTCTGAGCAGTAAAGATTATAGTATAGTGGTGATGATAGGCAATATCCTCACCGGTACCAGCGGCCTGCTTTCCAAACGATTCCTTCCAGGTCTCCTATCCGGAAGGTATGCTTTACTGCTCAGAGCCGGCATTAAGTGTGGCTCTGGAAAAAGTGAGTTGAATAGCCACATCTTTTAGACATACTGCGCAATGTAAGTACATTTTTATATATTCTAGGAACCTAGAGGGGAATAATTAAAAAAACTACAGATTTTCTTCATACTGCGCGAGGACCTTTATCTTTATTTGTATCTATTGTTGTGTGGACATAAGGAGTGGATCCATATGGGACCTTGCTGCAATTTTTGTTTTTGTGTCTCTATATTGTTGTTGTGTCTATACATTGATGTGCGCCCATTTTACCTTCTTTTAATCAGTGCCCATAGTACTCCCTCTGGAAGCCTGACATTGCCTAGTGCCCATCATGCTCGTTCTGGAACCCAGCCATTGCCCTGTGCCCATCATGCTCCCTCTGGAACCCAGCCTTTGCCCGGTGCCCATCAATCTCCCTCTGGAAGTCACATATTGACCGGTGTCCATCAACCTCCCCATGGAAGTCAGATATTGTCCAGTGCCCATCATGCTCTCTATTGTACACTGGTGTCACTTTTAAGGGTACCTATACTTCCTACAGGCTAAATGCCTGATTATGCTGTGACTTAAGGAGTCCGTACTCCTAGTACTCCATTTGCAAAACATATATTGCCCAGTGCCCATCACGTTTCTTTCGGAGGTCAGAGTCCCCAGTGCCCATTGTGCTGCCTTTGGCTGCCAGGCTGTGCCCTGCACACGGTGTCTTGATTTCTCAGCATGCAGCAAAGGTGTAGCATGCCAGCCCACCACACCATCTCTGTTATCATGCAGGTAGTGCCTTGAACACGTCATAGTTACCTACCGTTTCATGGCACGCATTTCGCCCACCTTTGTGCCCTGCACTCGCCTTGCTGCATTCCATGACTGCCAGACTATGCCCTACACTCACCTCACTTCTTAAATGACCATTGGCAACACCTTACGCTCATTTTGATCCCATTCCTGGCCACCCAGCAATCCCTTGCACTCACCTTGTTACCTTTATGAGCTCCCAAGTAATGCCTACCTACGTCACTCTTTCCTTGGCCATCACACAATGCCCTGCACTCACCATGTTTCCTTTCCTGGCTGCCAATGCAATGCCCTGCACTCACCATGTTTCCTTTCCTGGCTGCCAATGCAATGCCCTGCACTCACCTCATGCCCTTTCTTAGCCAGCAGGCAATGCCCTGCACTCGCCTTGATCCCTTCCGTTGCTGCCAGACAATGCCATGCTATCACCTCGCTCCTTTCCTTGGCCATTGGGCAATGCCCTGCACTTCCCTCGCTTCCTTTCATTGCTACCAGGTAATGCCCTGCACTCACCTTGCTCCCTTTCCGGGCTGCCATGTCCTCCCTGTGTAGATATGGGAGGGACTATGGCTGCAGATTGCTTCTCCCTACCAGGGGGAGGAGAGGTATCCCTAGAAGATGGAGGATGCAGTTGCCATGGTAACCCCAGGATGTGCTGCAGGTTTAGCCATGGCTTTGCAAAAGGGAAGAAGGAGGGAGAGCGAGCAGGAGGGAGGGAGAGGGGGGGTCTGTGCTCTACAAACATACCCTTCCCCCTCCATACCAGGAAAAATAAATGAATGTACCCCCTCGTAGGTAACCCGGCTACTAACTGCTTTCACGGAATCTGCTTTCTGCGAATCTTAAAAATGACAGCGAAAAAACGCATAGAATAACCATATGGATGCACATCTCAGGCCTTCCGCGTCCTTTCGGAGTAATAGACGAGGCATAGGCACACACAGAACGGCTCAAATACCGGCACACGTATCTGTACACGTGTACGTTGGCACTATAATAAATACAGCGATACTACATAAGAGTGGCACGTGCAGGGATAATCCGCCTGTGCGACACACTCCCGGGCACTCCAGATGTGCAGCACAAGAGCGGATATTAAATTGGTTACGTCGCATGCGTGGCTGCTCCAGGATTTACGATTATTCCAGGGATTTTGTTTATTAAACCCATTTCACGACTTGCCATGCAGGGGAATTTTCCAACAAGAATAAAAGCAGACTTACACTGATCCTGACGAGTGCGTCCATGATGGATGTAAACGCTTGTAGGTCGTCTCCCTCTGCCATGGCTGCTGTGGCTGTCAGCGTCTCTGCCCTGGAGGATGTGAATATGTTGGGTAGCGAGTGCAGAAGATGCTCAGACTGAAGGGGAGGATACAGTGAGCATGCTCGATAAGGAGGGGGGGATATGCAGGAGGGAGATCCTGATATATACTGTATATGTAGAGGGCATATATCATGAGAGTGAGCACGAAACCCAAAAATATGATGTAGAGGGACTAATACATAATAAAAAAAGAATTATATTCCTAGATGTCTATGTACAGATGGAGATATAGAGCTCTACATATAAATAATATAATGTAGAGATTACAGCATATAAAGCAATATATAGCGATATATACTGAGTGAGGGTATATTATACATACAGGGGATATGGAGTAATATTTAGTGATCAGCGGGTATGTTATACAGATGGGATTTGGAGCGATATATACTTGAGTAAGGGTATATTATACAGACGGGATATGGAGCAATATATGTTCAGAGAGGGTATGTTAGACATATGGGATATGGAGCGATATATAGTGAGTAAGGGTATATTATACAGACGGGATATGCTATACCAGCGGCGTAGCGTGGGTTGTCAGCGCCCGGGGCAGGGCAAGAATTGTGTGCCCCCCCCAACCTGTGGACATGGTAACACACCATGATTCCCTGAGACCGGTAGAGTATTGACCCCCTTTACCCCACAAGTACATGTATTTTATATTATTAACAAAATACTGATATAATAAAAAAATTAAGCAGTCATGCCCCCCACGCTACACCACTGCTACCAGTCACTCTGTCCAAGTATACCCTATCATAGTTCCACTCTCATACTATACACAGTCACTCTCTCCCAGTACCCCCAGTCACCCTCTCTCTCCAAGTACCACCACTCTCAGTACCCCCACTTTCTCTCAATACCCCAGTCACTCTCCAAGTACCCCCAGCCACTTCCTCACAGTATCCCCAGTCACTCTCTCCAAGTACCCCCACTTTTTCCCAGTACCCCCAGTCTCTCTCTCTCCAAGTACCCAGTCACTCTCTCGCTCTCCCAGTACACCCAGTTACTCCCCCCAGTCACTCACTCTCTCCCAGTACCCCAGTGACTCTCTCCAAGTACCCCCACTTTTTCCCAGTACCCCCAGTCTCTCTCTCAAGTACCCCAGTCACTCTCTCTCTCCCAGTACCCCCAGTTACTCCCCCGTACCCCCAGTCACACTCTCTCCCAGTAACCCAAGTCACTCTCTCCCAGTACCTTCAGTCACTCACTCTCTCCAAGTACCCCCAGTCACATTCTCTCTTTCTCTCCAAGTACACCCTCTTTCTCCCAGTACCCCCAGTCACTCTCTCTCTCTATCCAATATCCCAGTCACTCTCTCACAATATCCCCAGTCACTCTCTCCCAGTATCCCCAGTCATTCTCTCTATGAACCTCCAGTCACCCTCTCCCTGTACCCCCTCACTGTGTGTTGGTCACGCTGCTTGGTGTCATACAGTGTCGCCTACCTGCGTGAAGTTGTTGGTGGCCCGGGGGAGCTGTCGAGGGGGCTTAGTGGAGACCGGATTTTAAATGTGCTGCAGCGCAGGCGCCTCCCTCCCTCCTTCCTGTTCAATGGCTGAAGGGCTGCCAGCGGCAGGCGGCTGGCACAGGGCTTCAAGGGGGGCTGACAAACATGGTACAGGGTGTTCCGGTGAATAGTGCTGCGCTGTTTCATGTGACTCATGTCAGCGTTAAGGAGGAGTCAGGACAGGACCAGAATTCGATGTCCTGGTCCTCCCTTCTGGAGGCTGAGTGCTAGGTCACCGCCAGTGTGGCAAAACTGGCCGACACCTTGCTGATTCCTGCTGGAAAATATTAGTGGTTCAAATTTCTTTTGAAATTTTGCGCCCCCTAAGAAAATTGCGCCCGGGGCGACCGCCCCCGAGGCACCCCCCACGCTACGCCACTGTGCTATACCGATGGGATATGGAGCAATATGAGTGAAGGTACTGTATATTATACAGACGGGATATAGATCGATATATACTGAGAGGGTATATTATACAGACGGGGTATGGAACGATATATACCGAGTGAGGGTATATAATACAGATGGGATATGGAGCGATATATATAGTGAGTGAGGGTATATTATACAGACGGGATATGGAGCAATAAATACTGATAGGGTATATTATACAGACGGGGATATGGAGCGATATATAGTGAGTGAGGGTATATCATACAGACGGGATATGGAGCGATACATATGGAGTGAGTATATTATACAGACAGGATATGGAGTGATATATAGTGAGTGAGGGTACATTATACAGACGGGGTATGGAAAGATATATACTGAGTGAGGGTATATAATACAGATGGGATATGGAGCGATATATATAGTGAGTGAAGGTATATTATACAGACGGGGTATGGAACGATATATACTGAGTTAGGGTATATAATACAGATCGGATATGGAGCGATATATATAGTGAGTGAAGGTATATTATACAGAAGGGATATGGAGCGATATATTCTGAGTGAGGGTATATTATACAGACTGGATATGGAGAGATATATAGTGAGTGAGGGTATATTATACAGACGGGATATGGAGCAATATATACTGAGTGAGCTTATATTATACAGACGGGATATATAGTGAGTGAGAGTATAATATACTGACGGGATATGGAGCGATATATAGTGAGGGTATATTATACAGACAGGGGAAATGGAGCGATATATAGTGAGAGAGGCAGTGGTCAAGTCCTGGGAAAAAAAGTGAGGGAACTCCCTCAACCCCTAACCCCTATTACCTGAAGAAAATATATATATATTACGAGTATAGCAGTACGTGGTGATACCATTTTTATTGGGTTAGCATTACATTTAAAAGACAAGCTTTCAAGAGTGTAAACTGGAAACTATACTGATCAGTGAAAGGTATCACTACGTACAGGTATACTCGTGATTGTGGCAACTGGACTAACGCATTTTATATATATATATATATATTATATATATATATCTCCAAGCACAGACCCCCCCCCAGAATAACATACACAGCACTGAGCCCCCAGAATAATATGCACAGCACTGGTTATATGGATATATTTTCCCCAGTTCACATGGATATAATTGCGCCCAGCTCATATGGGTATATATTGCCCCCAGCTCGTATGGATAATGCCCCCCAGCTCTCATGGATAATGCCCCCAGGTCTCATGGATAATGCCCCCCCGCTCTCATGGATATTGCCCCCCAGGTCTCATGGATAATGCCCCCCCGCTCTCATGGATATTGCCCCCCCAGGTCTCATGGATATTGCCCCCCAGGTCTCATGGATATTGCCCCCCCCAGGTCTCATGGATATTGACCCCAGTTCTCATGGATATTGCCCCCCCAGGTCTCATGGATATTGCCCACCCCCAGGTCTCATGGATAATGCCCCCCAGGTCTCATGGAAATTGCCCCCCCAGGTCTAATGATATTGCCCCCCAGCTCTCATGGCTATTGCCCCCAGCTCTCATGCATATTGCCCCCAGGTCTCATGGAAATTGCCCCCAGGTCTCATTGATTGTGCCCCCAGGTCTCATGGATATCCCCCCCCCCGTGTCATGGATATTGTCCCCCGTGTAATGGATATTGTCCCCAGCTCACCTCTGCTTCTTCTGTGGCTGTGGCTGCTGCCGCTGCCACTGCCGCCGCACATTGCAGGCGGCCGCGTGCTTCATGCAGGTCTCATGGCTATTGCCCCCAGGTCTCATGGAAATTGCCCCCCAGGTCTCATGCATATTGCCCCCAGGTCTCCTGGAAATTTCCCCCAGGTCTCATGCATATTGCCCCAGGTCTCATGGAAATTGCCCCCCAGGTCTCATGCATATTGCCCCCCAGGTCTCATGCATATTGCCCCCAGGTCTCATGGAAATTGCCCCTAGGTCTCGTTGATTGTGCCCCCAGGTCTCATGGATATTGCCCCCCCCCCCTGTCATGGATATTGTCCCCCGTGTCATGGATATTGTCCCCAGCTCACCTCTGCTTCTTCTGTGGCTGTGGCTGCTGCCACTGCCGCCGCACATTGCAGGCGGCCGCGTGCTTCCTGCTTCAACGCCACTGACAGGAAGTGAAGCCGAGCGGCTCCACTTCCGGTCAGCGGGCCGTTCTAACAGGATGCACGCGGCCGCCGGCAATGTGTGTCGGCGTTCGGGCTCGGGCCACAGCGGGAACGCTGCGTTCCCACAGCGTTCCCGCTGTGGGAGAAGTGCGGGAACGCCGTTCCCGCGCGTTCCCGCTCGACTCGAGCCCTGGGAGGGTATATTATACTGACGGGATATGGAGCGATATATAGTGTGTCACTGGGGGCGCTATAGCGCGGTCCTCTAGGGCGAATTATGACACACAAAGTCCTTTAAAATGGTGAAATCTTGCACCCTTTATTGCAGCAAGAGCAGAAAATAAAACATAACACAAACAAAATCCTGGTTCACCTGAACACTCACTAACTCACTTGAAGGTCCCTCTCTCACTAGCAGGGATCCTACCCAAAAGTGACACCAACCTTTGGTATCTCGAACTGCAGACTCTCTGCTGCTTCTCATTACTCTCTGGAGCAGCAGCACTCTGTGCTGCTCAGTCTCACCCGGTGCCCATCCTAATCTTTCCCCTGTGTGGGAATCCTTCTCAACTCGTGCACAGTCTCATCTATCTCTTCCTCAAGCAGGAACCATTTAAGCCCTTAATTGCAGGGACACCTGCAGCAACACAAAACACATTCCCTCCTGGGGGTTATTACCTAAACCTTAACACAAAATACAGGGGAATACACAGTGCAATCCATGCACTACATCACATATCCCTCCCCCCAGCTCAGACCCATGGGGTGAGCGGCCTTAGACCACAGGCAGTGTGACCTATTGGACAGAGGAACCAATGACAGTTCCATCTCCACTCTGTGAAACCATTGAGGTTTCACTTTATAAACTAGAAACCACAGTTTGCCACAATTGACTGAATCAATAAGTACTTGCCCATACTCCTTGGCTACAGGCCAAGTGGAGTTCTCCCATGGCTGACAAACCGGAGGGTGGTCTCGCACAAATACTACATCAGACATTAACACAGGTACTACACCCACATCACATTTCACATTCTCTGCAAGCATATGTACTTCCACTCTGGGGTATGAGTGGGTGTCTCGAAATATGCATGCAATATTAAACATTTCCCCAAAATCTAGCTTTTCTGGCTGGAGCAGAGCACTCCTTACCATGGTAGCCTCACTCCCCAAATCAAGGAGTGCTCGAATACTTTCAGTCCTCAAACAGTTAATAGAAACAGCACTTGTTATGCCACACAGTGCTGAGCATGTTACCACAGTCTTATGCAGGGTTCTGGTTTCCATATTACGCTGCATGGGCTTATCACCCTGTGGACATTCCTGAGCTTCAGGTTCTGGTTCATGTCCTCTGAAACATTGCATTAGTTCCTTGGTCTCATCCAGCAGCAGTTGTGGAACCTCTTGGCATCTTTCACCGTAAGTGTAATATTGATCTATGCTGGGTACAGGGCTTTGTCCTTTGTCTCCAGCTTTACCATTCACATAGTCATTAGGAGTTGTGAGCTTAGGCTCCAGCTCATTTTTAAGCAACTCAGCAGCCACATCTCCCTCAACTGGACACATCTCTGCTGTATCCTTTGGGTCTCCTTGGCTGACCCACTGCCGCTCTGTTGGCAAATCTGTAATAAATTCGTTCATAACCAACTTCTCCATTGTTTTGGAAGATTCAATCTCTGGTTGCAACCACTTCTGCACACATGTCTGCAGCTCATTCACCTGGGTCCTTGCAGGTGTTCCCAAATCAGCCTCCACATTATCTGGCTCAGTCAGTCCATGCAAGTAATCAGGTGCTTGACTACATTTCCCATAATCCACAGAGCTCAATCCAGAAGGCAATATGACTTGCTGCAATAGGTTAGCAAGGACCGCTCTTTCTTCTTGCTGAGCTTTCCTCGCAGTTTCAACTTGTGCAGCCAATATACAATTTGCTTCCTTTTGTGCAGCAGTTGGTTGCAGCAAAACTTTCAGCAGGTCCTCCATAACACAGCCAAAGGGGGAGAAATGAGCCTCCACAGGAATTCTGTTTAAAACGTGCCAGGAACCACTTTTTTTTTTCTTTTTTCCTGCTGCAGCAGCACTATGCTGAGTAAGCCTTCAGCTGTTCACCACAGTTTCACCAGGCACTTTTCAAGCTTCCATGCCCACAGACCTGTTGGCGCTAATTGCCCGCATTCTCCACCATATGTCACTGGGGGCGCTATAGCGCGGTCCTCTAGGGCGAATTATGACACACAAAGTCCTTTAAAATGGTGAAATCTTGCACCCTTTATTGCAGCAAGAGCAGAAAATAAAACATAACACAAACAAAATCCTGGTTCACCTGAACACTCACTAACTCACTTGAAGGTCCCTCTCTCACTAGCAGGGATCCTACCCAAAAGTGACACCAACCTTTGGTATCTCGAACTGCAGACTCTCTGCTGCTTCTCATTACTCTCTGGAGCAGCAGCACTCTGTGCTGCTCAGTCTCACCCGGTGCCCATCCTAATCTTTCCCCTGTGTGGGAATCCTTCTCAACTCGTGCACAGTCTCATCTATCTCTTCCTCAAGCAGGAACCATTTAAGCCCTTAATTGCAGGGACACCTGCAGCAACACAAAACACATTCCCTCCTGGGGGTTATTACCTAAACCTTAACACAAAATACAGGGGAATACACAGTGCAATCCATGCACTACATCACAAGTGAGAGAGGGTATATTATACTGACGGGATATGGAGCGATATATAGTGAGAGAGGGTATATTATACTGACGGGATATGGAGCGATATATAGTGAGTGAGGGTATATTCAGGGCCGGCCCATCCATGGAGCAGGGTGGAGCAGCCGCTCCAGGCAGCCCTTTGTCAGGGGCAGCATTTTGCCACCCTGGCAAAGGCCGTGGCATGGAGAGCGCTCAGCCTGAACAAGGCACGACCCTCCAGAAGGCTGGTGTTTTGTGGAGAAAGCCAGCTGTGCCCACCCCTTTCAGCAGGCCTCGCCCACCTCTTATTAGGGAGAGACTAGCCCCTTCTTCTGCCCAACGAGTGATGCCCTGGATCTTGGATTAGAGATATGGAGGTGCTCCAGTCTTGTCTGACCTCCTGGATAATATTGGTGCCCGTCTGTGTGTATCCAGGGAGCTCTGTTTAATGTAACAGCAAGCAATTGGTGATGGGGAGAAAAAACGTTACTTATCTTCAGGTGAAGTGCTGAGGAGGTTCCCTGGAGATGGTCCGATACTCCTCATGAAGATAAGAAGAAAAGATTGGAAGACCTCAGCGTCTGAAATGGATCCCCGTTGGTCTATTGAGCAGACCACGGGTACTGGAATCGCCAAAAATAACAAAAAGATGGGTATAGGATAAAAACTTTTATTCCAAATAAATAGAAATATAATTGCATAAACAGGGCCCTGTTTATGCAATTATATTTCTATTTATTTGGAATAAAAGTTTTTATCCTATACCCATCTTTTTGTTATTTTTGGCGATTCCAGTACCCGTGGTCTGCTCAATAGACCAACGGGGATCCATTTCAGACGCTGAGGTCTTCCAATCTTTTCTTCTTCAGCTCTGTTTAATGTGTTGGTTGTTTCCGGGAGAACAGGTTTTGAGCTAGACCTGTTTTCGGGGAAGGGACTTGACGTCTGGTCACTGCAGGGAATGCGGTGCTGGCCAGGATCCGGGATGCTGCAGGGTCAGGGCTCCATTGCTTAGTCTGTGGATGGAGACGAGCTGGGGAGTGATAACGGGTTCCAGGGAGAGAGGCCCTGTCGCACCTACTACTGCCTTTACCTGGACCAGGCAGGGAGGTCGGACCTGTGTGTAACACTCACACTATCTGGGGGGAGGGGTCATTTACCAGTCTGAGACACCTGACCCCAGGGCTCGAGTCGAGCGGGAACGCGCAGGAACGGCGTTCCCGCACTTCTCCCACAGCGGGAATGCTGCGGGAACGCAGCGTTCCCGCTGTGGCCCAAGCCCGAACGCCGCCGCCGCACATTGCCGGCGGCCGCGTGCTTCTTGTTAGAACGGCCGGTGACAGGAAGTGGAGCCGCTCGCCTGGCTGTTTCATACATCACAGGCGAGCGGCTGCACTTCCTGTCAGCGGCCGCTGAAGCAGGAAGCACGCGGCCGCCGGCAATGTGCGGCAGGAGCAGCAGAGGTGAGCTGGGCTGGGGGCAGTATCCATGAGACCTGGGGGGGGCAATATCCATGAGATCTGGGGGGGCAATATCCATGAGACCTGGGGGTATATCCATGAGACCTGGGGGGGCATATCCATGAGACCTGGGGCATCTCCAAGAGACCTGGGGCATATCCATGAGACCTGGGGGCAGTATCCATGAGAGCTGGGGGCAATATCCATGAGACCTGGGGCATATCCATGAGACCTGGGAGCAGTATCCATGAGACCTGGGGGCAGTATCCATGAGACCTGGGGGCATTTTCCATGAGACCTGGGGGCATATCCATGAGAGCTGGGGGGGCATTATCCATGAGAGCTGGGGCAATATATACCCATATGAGCTGGGGCAATTATATCCATATAACCAGTGCTGTGTATATTATTCTTGGGGTTAGTGCTGTGTATATTATTCTGGGGGCTCAGTGCTGTGTATATTATCCTGGGGGCTCAGTGCTGTGTATATTATTCTGGGGGCTCAGTGCTGTGTATATTATTCTGGGGGCTCAGTGCTGTGTATATTATCCTGGAGGCTCAGTGCTGTGTATATTATTCTGGGGGCTCAGTGCTGTGTATATTATTCTGGGGGCTCAGCGCTGTGTATATTATCCTGGAGGCTCAGCGCTGTGTATATTATTCTGGGGGCTCAGCGCTGTGTATATTATTCTGGGGGCTCAGTGCGGTGTATGTTATTCTGGGGGCTCAGTGCGGTGTATGTTATTCTGGGGGCTCAGTGCTGTGTATGTTATTCTGGGGGCTCAGTGCTGTGTATGTTATTCTGGGGGTTCAGTGTTGTGTATATTATTCTGGGGGCTCAGTGCGGTGTATGTTATTCTGGGGGCTCAGTGCTGTGTATGTTATTCTGGGGGCTCAGTGCTGTGTATGTTATTCTGGGGGTTCAGTGTTGTGTATATTATTCTGGGGGCTCAGTGCTGTGTATGTTATTCTGGGGGTTCAGTGTTGTGTATATTATTCTGGGGGCTCAGTGTTGTGTATGTTATTCTGGGGGTTCATCACTGTGTATATTATTCTGGGGGCTCAGCGCTGTGTATATTATTCTGGGGGCTCAGTGCTGGGTATGTTATTCTGGGGGTTCATCACTGTGTATATTATTCTGGGGGCTCAGCGCTGTGTATATTATTCTGGGGGCTCAGTGCTGTGTATATTATTCTGGGGGCACAGTGTTGTGTATATTAATCTGGGGGTCTGTGCCTGGATATATATATATTATATATAAAATGCGTTAGTCCAGTTGCCACAATCGCGAGTATACCTGTACGTAGTGATACCTTTCACTGATCAGTATAGTTTCCAGTTTACACTCTTGAAAGCTTGTCTTTTAAATGTAAAGTTAACCCAATAAAAATGGTATCACCGGCACGCGCTGCTATACTCGTGATATATATATATATTTTCTTCAGGTAATGGGGGTTGTGGAATTCGTGGGTGAGTTCCCTCACTTTTTTTCCCAGGACTTGACCCCTGCCTGACCCCTATATTACACACAGCTATCAATTTCCAGACTGACAGGTCAAATCTCTATATAACACTCACTGTGCATGTTGTTATATTTTGCAGCCTGTCACAGCCGCTCGCAGCCAGTGAGTTTTATTGCTGTGGAGCTCTGTTACACTCATACACACCGCACATTACTGAGTTTTATTGCTGTGGAGCTCTGTTACGCTCATACACACCGCACATTACTGAGTTTTATTGCTGTGGAGCTCTGTTACACTCATACACACACGCACATTACTGAGTTTTATTGCTGTGGAGCTCTGTTACGCTCATACACACCGCACATTACTGAGTTTTATTGCTGTGGAGCTCTGTTACGCTCATACACACCGCACATTACTGAGTTTTATTGCTGTGGAGCTCTGTTACGCTCATACACACCGCACATTACTGAGTTTTATTGCTGTGGAGCTCTGTTACGCTCATACACACCGCACATTACTGAGTTTTATTGCTGTGGAGCTCTGTTACGCTCATACACACCGCATATTACTGAGTTTTATTGCTGTGGAGCTGTGTTACGCTCATACACACTGCGCATTACTGAGTTTTATTGCTGTGGAGCTCTGTTACGCTCATACACACTGTGCATTACTGAGTTTTATTGCTGTGGAGCTGTGTTACGCTCATACACACCGCACATTACTGAGTTTTATTGCTGTGGAGCTCTGTTACGCTCATACACACCGCACATTACTGAGTTTTATTGCTGTGGAGCTTTGTAATAAGCTCATACACGTTGCATGTTTTTTTTTTTGGGGGGGGGCCAGCAATTCGTCCATCGCTCCAGGCAGCACAGTGGCTTGGGCCGGCCCTGGGTATATTATACAGACAGGGAAAATGGTGCGATATGTAGTGAGAGTGGGTATGTTATACAGACAGGGGATATGGAGCGTTATATAGTGAGGGTATATTATACAGACAGGGGATATGGAGCGATATATAGTGAGGGTATATTATACAGAAAGGGGATATGGAGCGTTGTATAGTGAGTGTATATTATACAGAAAGGGGATATGGAGCGTTATATAGTGAGGGTATATTATACAGAAAGGGGATATGGAGCATTATATAGTGAGGGTATATTATACAGAAAGGGGATATGGAGCGTTATATAGTGAGGGTATATTATACAGAAAGGGGATATGGAGCGTTATATAGTGAGGGTATATTATACAGAAAGGGGATATGGAGCGTTATATAGTGAGGGTATGTTATACAGACAGGGGATATGGAGCGTTATATAGTGAGGGTATATTATACAGACAGGGGATATGGAGCGATATATAGTGAGGGTATATTATACAGAAAGGGGATATGGAGCGTTGTATAGTGAGTGTATATTATACAGAAAGGGGATATGGAGCGTTATATAGTGAGGGTATATTATACAGAAAGGGGATATGGAGCGTTATATAGTGAGGGTATATTATACAGAAAGGGGATATGGAGCGTTATATAGTGAGGGTATATTATACAGAAAGGGGATATGGAGCGTTATATAGTGAGGGTATATTATACAGAAAGGGGATATGGAGCGTTATATAGTGAGGGTATATTATACAGAAAGGGGATATGGAGCGTTATATAGTGAGGGTATATTATACAGACAGGGGATATGGAGCGATATATAGTGAGGGTATATTATACAGAAAGGGGATATGGAGCGTTGTATAGTGAGTGTATATTATACAGAAAGGGGATATGGAGCGTTATATAGTGAGGGTATATTATACAGAAAGGGGATATGGAGCGTTATATAGTGAGGGTATATTATACAGAAAGGGGATATGGAGCGTTATATAGTGAGGGTATATTATACAGAAAGGGGATATGGAGCGTTATATAGTGAGGGTATATTATACAGAAAGGGGATATGGAGCGTTATATAGTGAGGGTATATTATACAGAAAGGGGATATGGAGCGTTATATAGTGAGGGTATATTATACAGAAAGGGGATATGGAGCGTTATATAGTGAGGGTATATTATACAGAAAGGGGATATGGAGCGTTATATGGTGAGGGTATATTATACAGAAAGGGGATATGGAGCGTTGTATAGTGAGTGTATATTATACAGAAAGGGGATATGGAGCGTTATATAGTGAGGGTATATTATACAGAAAGGGGATATGGAGCGTTATATAGTGAGGGTATATATACAGAAAGGGGATATGGAGCGTTATATAGTGAGGGTATTTATACAGAAAGGGGATATGGAGCGTTATATAGTGAGGGTATATTATACAGAAAGGGGATATGGAGCGTTATATAGTGAGGGTATATTATACAGAAAGGGGATATGGAGCGTTATATAGTGAGGGTATATTATACAGAAAGGGGATATGGAGCGTTATATAGTGAGGGTATATTATACAGAAAGGGGATATGGAGCGTTATATAGTGAGGGTATATTATACAGTGAGACGACGGATGTGTTACATATATATATATAAATATATATAAATAATATTATTTTTTTTTGTAAAAGAAAAATTTCCATGTGTGCTGTTGGAGCAGGATTCCCATAATTCTTTGGTTGTGATTATTTGACCCTTGGAAATGCTGTACATAGAAATGATTGCAATAGAGAGCACAGTAGATGCGGATAGACAGTGAGGAAGACACTCACGCCTTCCTGCCCATAGGTGGCGCTGCTCATTCGAGCGCCGCTCTGTTTCCCGCTCCTCTCGGTGGTAATCGCAGACAGTGGCGGTTCTGGAGTCTGGACGTCCAGGCTGTTCACGAAGACACTATGGGTGAGTTACCGGGAACCGGTGCCGCCAGCGGGTCAATGGAGGCCGCCGGGACCACGGTGCGGGGGAAGGGGATTGGAGGCTGAGGGGTGAGGGGTGAGAGGAGGGAGACTGAAAAATGAGACTCACTGGTGAGAATGGGGAGGATGACGTGTCCTAAACTTCATGCAGAGGTCTGTGTGTGTGCAGCTGTGTGTCAATATATATTACACACTGTGTGCACCTCCTATTATATATACACACTGTGTGCACCTCCTATTATATATACACTTACACACTGTGTGCACCTCCTATTATATATACACTTACACACTGTGTGCACCTCCTATTATATATACACTTACACACTGTGTGCACCTCCCATTATATATACACTTACACACTGTGTGCACCTCCTATTATATATACACTTACACACTGTGTGCACCTCCTATTATATATACACTTACACACTGTGTGCACCTCCCATTATATATACACACTGTGTGCACCTCCTATTATATATACACTTACACACTGTGTGCACCTCCTATTATATATACACTTACACACTGTGTGCACCACCCATTATATATACACTTACACACTGTGTGCACCACCCATTATATATACACTTACACACTGTGTGCACCTCCCATTATATATACACTTACACACTGTGTGCACCACCCATTATATATACACTTACACACTGTGTGCACCACCCATTATATATACACTTACACACTGTGTGCACCACCCATTATATATACACTTACACACTGTGTGCACCACCCATTATATATACACTTACACACTGTGTGCACCACCCATTATATATACACTTACACACTGTGTGCACCTCCCATTATATATACACTTACACACTGTGTGCACCTCCCATTATATATACACAGTGTGTGCACCTCCTATTATATATACACTTACACACTGTGTGCACCTCCTATTATATATACACTTACACACTGTGTGCACCACCCATTATATATACACTTACACACTGTGTGCACCTCCCATTATATATACACTTACACACTGTGTGCACCACCCATTATATATACACTTACACACTGTGTGCACCACCCATTATATATACACTTACACACTGTGTGCACCACCCATTATATATACACTTACACACTGTGTGCACCTCCCATTATATATACACTTACACACTGTGTGCACCTCCTATTATATATACACTTACACACTGTGTGCACCTCCTATTATATATACACTTACACACTGTGTGCACCTCCTATTATATATACACTTACACACTGTGTGCACCACCCATTATATATACACTTACACACTGTGTGCACCTCCCATTATATATACACTTACACACTGTGTGCACCTCCCATTATATATACACTTACACACTGTGTGCACCACCCATTATATATACACTTACACACTGTGTGCACCACCCATTATATATACACTTACACACTGTGTGCACCTCCCATTATATATACACTTACACACTGTGTGCACCTCCCATTATATATACACTTACACACTGTGTGCACCTCCTATTATATATACACTTACACACTGTGTGCACCTCCTATTATATATACACTTACACACTGTGTGCACCACCCATTATATATACACTTACACACTGTGTGCACCTCCCATTATATATACACTTACACACTGTGTGCACCACCCATTATATATACACTTACACACTGTGTGCACCACCCATTATATATACACTTACACACTGTGTGCACCTCCCATTATATATACACTTACACACTGTGTGCACCTCCCATTATATATACACTTACACACTGTGTGCACCTCCCATTATATATACACTTACACACTGTGTGCACCTCCCATTATATATACACTTACACACTGTGTGCACCTCCTATTATATATACTTACACACTGTGTGCACCTCCCATTATATATACACTTACACACTGTGTGCACCTCCCATTATATATACACTTACACACTGTGCACCTCCCATTATATATTACACACTGTGTGCACCTCCTATTATATATACACTTACACACTGTGTGCACCTCCCATTATATATACACTTACACACTGTGTGCACCTCCCATTATATATACACTTACACACTGTGTGCACCTCCCATTATATATACACTTACACACTGTGTGCACCACCCATTATATATACACTTACACACTGTGTGCACCACCCATTATATATACACTTACACACTGTGTGCACCTCCCATTATATATACACTTACACACTGTGTGCACCTCCCATTATATATACACTTACACACTGTGTGCACCTCCCATTATATATACACTTACACACTGTGTGCACCTCCCATTATATATACACTTACACACTGTGTGCACCTCCCATTATATATACACTTACACACTGTGTGCACCTCCCAATATATATACACTTACACACTGTGTGCACCTCCCATTATATATACACTTACACACTGTGTGCACCTCCCAATATATACACTTACACACTGTGTGCACCTCCTATTATATATACACTTACACACTGTGTGCACCTCCCATTATATATACACTTACACACTGTGTGCATCTCCCATTATATATTACACACTGTGTGCACCTCCTATTATATATACACTTACACACTGTGTGCACCTCCCATTATATATACACTTACACACTGTGTGCACCTCCCATTATATATACACTTACACACTGTGTGCACCTCCCATTATATATACACTTACACACTGTGTGCACCTCCCATTATATATACACTTACACACTGTGTGCACCTCCCATTATATATACACTTACACACTGTGTGCACCTCCTATTATATATACACTTACACACTGTGTGCACCTCCCATTATATATACACTTACACACTGTGCACCTCCCATTATATATACACTTACACACTGTGTGCACCTCCCATTATATATACACTTACACACTGTGTGCACCTCCCATTATATATTACACACTGTGTGCACCTCCTATTATATATACACTTACACACTGTGTGCACCTCCTATTATATATACACTTACACACTGTGTGCACCTCCCATTATATATACACTTACACACTGTGTGCACCTCCTATTATATATACACTTACACACTGTGTGCACCTCCCATTATATATACACTTACACACTGTGTGCACCTCCCAATATATATACACTTACACACTGTGTGCACCTCCTATTATATATACACTTACACACTGTGTGCACCTCCCATTATATATACACTTACACACTGTGTGCACCTCCCATTATATATTACACACTGTGTGCACCTCCTATTATATATACACTTACACACTGTGTGCACCTCCCATTATATATACACTTACACACTGTGTGCACCTCCCATTATATATACACTTACACACTGTGTGCACCTCCTATTATATATACACTTACACACTGTGTGCACCTCCCATTATATATAAACTTACACACTGTGTGCACCTCCCATTATATATAAACTTACACACTGTGTGCACCTCCCATTATATATAAACTTACACACTGTGTGCACCTCCCATTATATATACACTTACACACTGTGTGCACCTCCCATTATATATACACTTACACACTGTGCACCTCCCATTATATATTACACACTGTGTGCACCTCCTATTATATATACACTTACACACTGTGTGCACCTCCCATTATATATACACTTACACACTGTGTGCACCTCCCATTATATATACACTTACACACTGTGTGCACCTCCCATTATATATACACTTACACACTGTGTGCACATCCCATTATATATGCACTTACACACTGTGTGCACCTCCTATTATATATACACTTACACACTGTGTGCACCTCCTATTATATATACACTTACACACTGTGTGCACCTCCTATTATATATACACTTACACACTGTGTGCACCACCCATTATATATACACTTACACATTGTGTGCACCTCCTATTATATATACACTTACACACTGTGTGCACCTCCTATTATATATACACTTACACATTGTGTGCACCACCCATTATATACACACATATTACACACTGTGTGCACCTCCCATTATATATACACTTACACACATATTACACACTGTGTGCACCTCCCGTTGTTACCGGAATCCACTTGGTTCACTCGGGACGAGGCCGGACCGGACACGAGCAAGGATTGTCTGGACACGAGTCTCTTCAGGAAAGGCAAACTTTATTGTGACGTCACAGAAAATGCTCAGACAGGATTGAATCGTAAAGACTGAGCCCCGAGTTCCCCCCCGACAAGGGGTCTTATACCCCGAATACATAATTAGGTACATCCCAATTAGCCCACCTCCCGGTGACACTATCCCACCCCACGTGGGTTAATACCTCCCTTAGTCTAATACAAAGACATTCCATTAAATTGGCAAACTTCATGTTAGTTTCGACAGATCATGATTAGTTCTTACATTCAGTCCGGGCTATGCTCGCCTCCCTAACGCCTGTACTTATTTGTTGCGGCTAACACCTGGTCTGTCTTCTATACTTCCCTTTGTCTCTCAGCGGGCCTCTATGACCTTGGTGTATCCATTCCTCATTCTGTCCCTCCGTGCCAGGAACAGCCAAGATCTTTCTCAGGGTTTTAATTGCTTTTCTGCTAATTATTATTCTTTATTTATAAAGCGCCAGCATATTCCGCAGCGCTAACACATTCCTAAGTTTCTAATGTATGCTTCATTCTAGTTTCAGCTAAAACCTACCTAGTTATGTTCAAGTGAACCAATATTCTGAACAAGATGGCCGCCTGGCTTATAATGGCGGCCAGCTTCCAGCCTAATTCCACTTCACCATTATATATACACTTACACACATTACACACTGTGTGCACATCCCATTATATATACAGTTGTGTTCAAAATTATTCAACCCCCAATGCTGTAAAGGGTTTTAGGGAATTTAGTGTACATTTGTAATTGTATTCAGAATGAAATCCTACAAGGACTTTTTAAAGAACCATATGCAACTAAAATGACATCAATTGGTTTTGTAATACAGTAGTAAATGTTTCTTTTGTGAATTCTTCATTGACACAATTATTCAACCCCTTAAAGACTACCACTCTGAAGAACAGAGGTTCATTCAAGTGTTTTCAATCAGGTATTGAAAACACCTGTGGATGTCACGGAGCAGCAATAAAGCATAATAAGCACCAATTAGGCAGCTTTAAAATGACTGTGATACTCGGCTCCTTCTAGACATTTACTGGTGTGGTTACAAACATGGTGAAGTCAAGAGAATGGTCCAGGAAGACAAGAGAAGAGGTGATTACTCTTCACAGGAAGGGCAATGGCTATAAGAAGATTGCAAAGATGTTAAACATATCAAGAGAGACCATAGGAAGCATCATTCGCAAATTCAAGGCAAAGGGCACTGTTGAAACGCTACCTGGTCGTGGCAGAAAGAAGATGCTGACTTCGACTGCTGTGCGCTACCTGAAGCGTAGAGTGGAGAAAAGTCCCCGTGTGACTGCTGAGGAACTGAGAAAAGATTTGTCAGATGTGGGTACTGAAGTGTCAGCTCAGACAATACGGCGCACACTGCGTAATGAAGGCCTCCATGCCAGAACTCCCAGGCGCACCCCCTTGCTGTCTCCAAAGAATAAGAAGAGTCGACTGCAGTATGCCAAAAGTCATGTGGACAAACCACAGAAGTTTTGGGATAGTGTTCTGTGGACTGATGAAACAAAATTAGAACTGTTTGGGCCCATGGATCAACGCTACGTTTGGAGGAGGAAGAACAAGGCCTATGAAGAAAAGAACACCTTGCCTACTGTGATGCATGGCGGGGGGTCAATCATGCTTTGGGGCTGTTTTGCTTCTGCAGGTACAGGGAAGATTCAGCGTGTGCAAGGTACCATGAATTCTCTTCAGTACCAGGAGATATTGGATGACAATGTGATGCAGTCCGTCACAAACCTGATGCTTGGGAGACGTTGGACCTTTCAACAGGACAATGATCCCAAGCATACATCCAAGTCCACTAGAGCAGGCCTCAAAATTTCCACTCGCCTGCTCGCATTTGGCGAGTGAAAATTACATGAGGGCGAGTGGGAATGCAGAGGCAGGGCAGGAAAAGGGGTTAGGTGGGACAACTAGTGGCGAGTAACTCTTAGGCTGGTGTCAGACGAGCGTAGTGTTCACGTCCGTGATTGCGCCTAAAAGTACGTCCGTGATAGCATGAAAGAAAGTCCATTGGAGCCTGACACATGAAGTACGTCCGCACTGAACTGCGGACGCACAACGGCCGCGGCAAACGGACGCAGGTTAGGCAAGAACGTAATACTGCTAGAACGGACGTGCGGAGTGCGCCACGTCTGCAAGGTCTGCATAGCTTTGTGTGTGAGTGATGGAGCATGGTCAGACGGACTGCATTTATACGTCCAGCATTTTTGACGGACAGAATGTTTTTTCATTGTAATTTATTTTTCCCTCCTACATCCGTCAAAAATAACTTCAGTGAAAAAACGGACTGTGTGACCACTACTGCGTCATCCGTACTGACGATGTCCGTACTGCATGGACGTACAGCCCGTAGAAATCACGCTCGTCTGACCCCAGCCTTAAGGCCTGGCTAGTCGCTTGGGACTTGAAATTTTGAGCCCTGCACTAGAGCATGGTTGCAGATTAAAGGCTGGAACATTTTGGAGTGGCCATCGCAGTCACCTGACTTAAATACGATTGAGAACCTCTGGTGGGACTTAAAGAAAGCAGTTGCAGTGCGCAAGCCTAAGAATGTGACTGAACTGGAGGCTTTTGCCCATGACGAATGGGCGAAGATACCCGTAGATCGGTGCAAGACACTTGTGTATGAGATTGACCGCAGCTCACAAGGATTTGCCCCCAGCTCACACGGGTTTGCCCCAGCTCACACGGGTTTGCCCCAGCTCACACGGGTTTGCCCCCAGCTCACACGGGTTTGCCCCCAGCTCACACGGGTTTGCCCCCAGCTCACACGGGTTTGCCCCCAGCTCACACGGGTTTGCCCCCGGTCTCATGGATTTGCCCCAGCTCACATGGATTTGCCCCCAGCTCACATGGATTTGCTCCCAGCTCACATGGATTTGCCCCCAGCTCACATGGATTTGCCCCCAGCTCACATGGATTTGCCCCCAGCTCACATGGATTTGCCCCCAGCTCACATGGATTTGCCCCCAGCTCACATGGGTTTGCCCCAGCTCAGATGGATATGTCCCCCAGGTCTCATGGGTTTGCCCCAGGTCTCATGGATTTGCCCCCAGCTCACATGGATTTGCCCCCAGCTCACATGGATTTGCCCCCAGCTCACATGGATTTGCCCCCAGCTCACATGGATTTGCCCCCAGCTCACATGGATTTGCCCCCAGCTCACATGGATTTGCCCCCAGCTCACATGGATTTGCCCCCAGCTCACATGGATTTGCCCCCAGCTCACATGGATTTGCCCCCAGCTCACATGGATTTGCCCCCAGCTCACATGGATTTGCCCCCAGCTCACATGGATTTGCCCCCAGCTCACATGGATTTGCCCCCAGCTCACATGGATTGGCCCCCAGGTCTCATGGATTGGCCCCCAGGTCTCCTGGATTGGCCCCCAGGTCTCATGGATTGGCCCCCAGGTCTCATGGATTGGCCCCCAGGTCTCATGGATTGGCCCCCAGGTCTCATGGATTTGCCCCCAGGTCTCATGGATTTGCCCCCAGGTCTCATGGATTTACCCCCAGCTCGAACGCTGGGGAAGCTGGCGTGTGCATGTAAAGCACGCGGCCAGCGTTCCCCTCCGGCGCGCCGCGTACTCACCCATCCTGAAGTTCCGGTCGCTGGGCAGTGATGCGGTCACGTGGCCGCCGGGCGCATCTGTGACGCGGCCTCCAGCCGAGAGGCAGCGTCACAGGAGCGCCCAGTGGCCGCGGGAACGCATCACTGCCCAGCGACCGGACCTTCAGGATAGGTGAGTATCGCGGCGCGCCAGAGGGGAACGCTGGCCGCGTGCTTTACATGCACGCGGCCAGCTTCCCCAGCCCCGCGGATACCGGCAAGCCGGCCCAGCGCCGGCTTCCGGTATCGGCGGGATGTATCGGGCCGTTTGCACGAGTAACAAGCACTCGTGCAAACGGCAATATCGGCCCCGATACCGATACTAGTATCGGTATCGGGGCCGATATTGCCGTTTGCACGGGTACTTGTTACTCATGCAAACGGCCCGATACATACTAGTATCGGTATCGGTGCATCCCTAGTTATAACTGTAAAAGGATGTTGTACTAAGATTGAATGTCACTTGGGGGTTGAATAAAACTGATAATGATGTGAGCACAGAAAAGACATTTGTGGTTATTTCATTATAAATGTTATGTTATATTTGTCTGACCTACACGTGCCTCTTTGATTTAATTGTAAGCAAGATGACTGAATGATCAAAATCCATGTCAAACTGGCCAAAACACTCAATTTCAGTGGGGGTTGAATAATTTTGAACACAACTGTACACTTACACACATATTACACACTGTGTGCACCTCCCATTATATATACACATACACACATATTACACACTGTGTGCACCTCCCATTATATATACACTTACACACATATTACACACTGTGTGCACCTCCCATTATATATACACTTACACACATTACACACTGTGTGCACCTCCCATTCTATATACACACACATATTACACACTGTGTGGACCTTCCATTATATACACACACACACACACATTACACACTGTGTGCACCTCCCATTATATATACACATATTACACACTGTGTGCACCTCCCATTATATATACACATATTACACACACTGTGCACTTCCCATTTTATGTATACCTACACACATATTACACACTGTGTGCACCTCCCATTATGTATACACATTACACACTGTGCACCTCCCATTACATATATTTATATACACATACATAATACACACTGTGTGCACCTCCCATTATATATACACATACACACATATTACACACTGTGTGCACCTTCTATTATATATACACATATATTACACACTGTGTGCACCTCCCATTATATATACACATACTACACACTGTGTGCACCTCCCATTATATATACACATACTACACACTGTGTGCACCTCCCATTATATATACACATATTATACACTGTGTGCACCTCCCATTATATATACACATATTACACACTGTGTGCACCTCCCATTATATATACACATATTACACACTGTGTGCACCTCCCATTATATATACACATATTACACACTGTGTGCACCTCCCATTATATATACACATATTACACACTGTGTGCACCTCCCATTATATATACACATATTACACACTGTGTGCACCTTCCATTATATATACACTTACACACATATTACACACTGTGTGCACCTTCCATTATATATACACTTACACACATATTACACACTGTGTGCACCTTCCATTATATATACACTTACACACATATTACACACTGTGTGCACCTTCCATTATATATACACTTACACACATATTACACTGTGCATCTCCCATTATATACACACATATTACAAACTGTGTGCACCTTCCATTATATATATACATATTACACATACACAAATATTACACACTGTGTGCACCTCCCATTATATATACACATACACAAATATTACACACTGTGTGCACCTCCCATTATATATACACACATATTACACAGTGTGCACCTCCCATTATATATACACATATTACACACTGTGTGCACCTTCCATTATATATACACATATTACACACTGTGTGCACCTTCCATTATATATACACATATATTACACACTGTGTGCACCTCCCATTATATATACACATACACACATATTACACACTGTGTGCACCCACCATTATATATACACATACATACATATTACACACTGTGTGCACCTCCCATTATATATACACATATTACACACTGTGTGCACCTCCCATTATATATACACTTACACACTGTGTGCACCTCCCATTATATATACACTTACACACTGTGTGCACCTCCCATTATATATACACTTACACACTGTGTGCACCTCCTATTATATATACACTTACACACTGTGTGCACCTCCCATTATATATACACCTATTACAAACTGTGTGCACCTCCCATTATATATACACATATTACACACTGCACCTCCCTTTATATATACACATATTACACACTGTGTGCACCTTCCGTTATATATACACATACACACATATTACACACTGTGTGCACCTCCCATTATATATACACATATTACACACTGTGTGCACCTCCCATTATATATACACCTATTACACACATGTGCACCTTCCATTATATATATATACATACACACACACATATTACACACTATGTGCACCTCCCATTTTATATATACACATACACACATATTACAAACTGTGTGCACCTTCCATTATATATATACATATTACACATACAAAAATATTACACACTGTGTGCACCTCCCATTATATATACACATATTACACACTGTGCACCTTCCATTATATATACACATATTACACACTTTGTGCACCTTCCATTATATATACACTTACACACATATTACACACTATGCACCTCCCATTATATATACACATACGCACATATTACACACTGTGTGCACTTCCCATTATATATATATATCACACATATTACACACTGTGTGCACCTCCCATTATATATACACATACACACATATTACACAGTGTGCACCTCCCATTATATATACACATATTACACACTGTGTGCACCTTCCATTATATATACACATATATTACACACTGTGTGCACCTTCCATTATATATACACATATATTACACACTGTGTGCACCTCCCATTATATATACACATACACACATATTACACAGTGTGCACCTCCCTTTATATATACACATATTACACACTGTGTGCACCTTCCATTATATATACACATATTACACACTGTGTGCACCTCCCATTATATATACACCTATTACACACTGTGTGCACCTCCCATTATATATACACCTATTACACACTGTGTGCACCTCCCATTATATATACACCTATTACACACTGTGTGCACCTCCCATTATATATACACATATTACACACTGTGTGCACCTCCCATTATATATACACATATTACACACTGTGTGCACCTCCCATTATATATATATATACACATATTACACACTGTGTGCACCTCCCATTATATATATATATATACACATATTACACACTGTGTGCACCTCCCATTATATATACACCTATTACACACTGTGTGCACCTCCCATTATATATACACCTATTACACACTGTGTGCACCTCCCATTATATATACACATATTACACACTGTGTGCACCTCCCATTATATATACACATATTACACACTGTGTGCACCTTCCATTATATATACACATATTACACACTGTGCACCTCCCTTTATATATACACATATTACACACTGTGTGCACCTCCCATTATATATACACATATTACACACTGTGTGCACCTTCCATTATATATACACATATTACACACTGTGTGCACCTTCCATTATATATACACTTACACACATATTACACACTATGCACCTCCCATTATATATACACATACGCACATATTACACACTGTGTGCACTTCCCATTATATATATATCACACATATTACACACTGTGTGCACCTCCCATTATATATACACATACACACATATTACACACTGTGTGCACCTCCCATTATATATACACATATTACACACTGTGTGCACCTCCCATTATATATACACATACACACATATTACACAGTGTGCACCTCCCATTATATATACACATATTACACACTGTGTGCACCTTCCATTATATATACACATATATTACACACTGTGTGCACCTTCCATTATATATACACATATATTACACACTGTGTGCACCTTCCATTATATATACACATATATTACACACTGTGCACCTCCCATTATATATACACATACACACATATTACACAGTGTGCACCTCCCATTATATATACACATATTACACACTGTGTGCACCTTCCATTATATATACACATATTACACACTGTGTGCACCTTCCATTATATATACACATATTACACACTGTGTGCACCTTCCATTATATATACACATATATTACACACTGTGTGCACCTCCCATTATATATATATATATATATATATATATATATATACACATATTACACACTGTGTGCACCTCCCATTATATATACACGTATTACACACTGTGTGCACCTCCCATTATATATACACCTATTACACACTGTGTGCACCTCCCATTATATATATACACCTATTACACACTGTGTGCACCTCCCATTATATATATACACCTATTACACACTGTGTGCACCTCCCATTATATATACACCTATTACACACTGTGTGCACCTCCCATTATATATACACCTATTACACACTGTGTGCACCTCCCATTATATATACACATATTACACATATTACACACTGTGTGCACCTCCCATTATATATACACATATTACACACTGTGTGCACCTTCTATTATATATACACATATTACACACTGTGTGCACCTTCCATTATATATATACATATTACACATACACAAATATTACACACTATGTGCACCTCCCATTATATATACACATATTACACACATGTGCACATTCCATTATATATACACATTACACACTGTGTGCACCTTCCATTATATATATACATACACACATATTACACACTGTGTGCACCTCCCATTTTATATATACACATACACACATATTACACACTGTGTGCACCTCCCATTATGTATACACATACACACATATTACACACTATGTGCACTTCCCATTATATATACACACATATTACACACTATGTGCACCTCCCATTATATATACACACATATTACACACTGTGTGCACCTCCATATATATATATATATATATATATATATATACACACACATATTACACACTGTATGCACCTCCCATTATATATACACATACACACATATTACACACTGTGTGCACCTCCCATTATATATACACATATTACACACTTTGTGCACCTCCCATTATATATACACATACACACATATTACAGTGTGCACCTCCCATTATATATACACATATTACACACTGTGTGTACCTTCCATTATATATACACATATATTACACACTGTGTGCACCTTCCATTATATATACACATATATTACACACTGTGTGCACCTCCCATTATATATACACATATTACACACTGTGTGCACCTCCCATTATATATACACATATTACACACTGTGTGCACCTCCCATTATATATACACACTGTGTGCACCTCCCATTATATATACACACTGTGTGCACCTCCCATTATATATACACACTGTGTGCACCTCCCATTATATATACACACTGTGTGCACCTCCCATTATATATACAGATACACACATATTACACACTGTGTGCACCTTCCATTATATATACACATACGCACATATTACACACTGTGTGCACCTTCCATTATATATACACATATGCACATATTACACACTGTGTGCACCTTCCATTATATATACACATACGCACATATTACACACTGTGTGCACCTTCCATTATATATACACATACGCACATATTACACACTGTGTGCACCTCCCATTATATATACACATACGCACATATTACACACTGTATGCACCTCCCATTATATATACACATATTACACACTGTGTGCACCTCCCATTATATATACACATATTACACACTGTGTGCACCTCCCATTATATATACACATACACACATATTACACAGTGTGCACCTCCCATTATATATACACATATTACACACTGTGTGTACCTTCCATTATATATACACATATATTACACACTGTGTGCACCTTCCATTATATATACACATATATTACACACTGTGTGCACCTCCCATTATATATACACATAAACAAATATTACACAGTGTGCACCTCCCATTATATATACACATATTACACACTGTGTGCACCTCCCATTATATATACACATATTACACACTGTGTGCACCTCCCATTATATATACACCTATTACACACTGTGTGCACCTCCCATTATATATACACCTATTACACACTGTGTGCACCTCCCATTATATATACACTTATTACACACTGTGTGCACCTCCCATTATATATACACTTATTACACACTGTGTGCACCTATCATTATATATACACATATTACACACTGTGTGCACCTCCCATTATATATACACATATTACACACTGTGTGCACCTCCCATTATATATACGCATACGCACATATTACACACTGTGTGCACCTTCTATTATATATATATATATACATATTACACATACACAAATATTACACACTGTGTGCACCTCCCATTATATATACACATATTACACACATGTGCACATTCCATTATATATACACATTACACACTGTGTGCACCTTCCATTTTATATATATACATACAAACATATTACACACTATGTGCACCTCCCATTTTATATATACACATACACACATATTACACACTGTGTGCACCTTCCATTATATATATATACATATTACACATACACAAATATTACACACTGTGTGCACCTCCCATTATATATACACATTACACACTGTGTGCACCTTCCATTATATATATATATATATATATATATATACATACACACATATTACACACTGTGTGCACCTCCCATTATGTATACACATTACACACTGTGTGCACCTCCCATTATATATACACACATATTACACACTGTGTGCACCTCCCTTTATATATACACATACACACATTACACACTGTGTGCACCTCCCATTATATATACACATACACACATATTACACACTGTGTGCACCTCCCATTATATATACACATACACACATATTACACACTGTGTGCACCTCCCATTATATATACACATACACACATATTACACACTGTGCACCTCCCATTATATATACACATACACACATTTTACACACTGTGCACCTCCCATTATATATATATATATTATATATATATATATATATATAATGGGAGGTGCACACAGTGTGTAATATGTGTGTATGTTTATATATAATGGGAGGTGCACACAGTGTGTAATATATATATATATAATTACACACTGTGTGCACCTCCCATTTTATGTATACACATACACACATATTACACACTGTGTGCACCTCCCATTATATATACACATACATATTACACACTGTGTGCACCTCCCATTATATATACACATACACACATTTTACACACTGTGCACCTCCATATATATACACATATTACACACTGTGTGCACCTCCCATTTTATATATATATATATATACATATTACACACTGTGTGAACCTCCCATTACATATATTTATATACACATACATAATACACTGTGCACCTCCCATTATATATAGACATACGTATTACACACTGTGTGCGCCTCCCATTATATACAGTTGTGTTAAAAATTATTCAACCCCCAATGCTGTAAAGGGTTTTAGGGAATTTAGTGACATTTGTAATTGTATTCAGAATGAAATCCTACAAGGACTTTTTAAAGAACCATATGCAACTAAAATGACATCAATTGGTTTTGTAATACAGTAGTAAATGTTTCTTTTGTGAATTCTTCATTGACACAATTATTCAACCCCTTAAAGACTACCACTCTGAAGAACAGAGGTTCATTCAAGTGTTTTCAATCAGGTATTGAAAACACCTGTGGATGTCACTGAGCAGCAATAAAGCATAATAAGCACCAATTAGGCAGCTTTAAAATGACTGTGATACTCAGCTCCTTCTAGACATTTACTGGTGTGGTTACAAACATGGTGAAGTCAAGAGAATGGTCCAGGAAGACAAGAGAAGAGGTGATTACTCTTCACAGGAAGGGCAATGGCTATAAGAAGATTGCAAAGATGTTAAACATACCAAGAGAGACCATAGGAAGCATCATTCGCAAATTCAAGGCAAAGGGCACTGTTGAAACGCTACCTGGTCGTGGCAGAAAGAAGATGCTGACTTCGACTGCTGTGCGCTACCTGAAGCGTAGAGTGGAGAAAAGTCCCCGTGTGACTGCTGAGGAACTGAAAAGATTTGTCAGATGTGGGTACTGAAGTGTCAGCTCAGACAATACGGCGCACACTGCGTAATGAAGGCCTCCATGCCAGAACTCCCAGGCGCACCCCCTTGCTGTCTCCAAAGAATAAGAAGAGTCGACTGCAGTATGCCAAAAGTCATGTGGACAAACCTCAGAAGTTTTGGGATAGTGTTCTGTGGACTGATGAAACAAAATTAGAACTGTTTGGGCCCATGGATCAACGTTATGTTTGGAGGAGGAAGTACAAGGCCTATGAAGAAAAGAACACCTTGCCTACTGTGAAGCATGGCGGGGGGTCAATCATGCTTTGGGGCTGTTTTGCTTCTGCAGGTACAGGGAAGCTTCAGCGTGTGCAAGGTACCATGAATTCTCTTCAGTACCAGGAGATATTGGATGACAATGTGATGCAATCCGTCACAAATCTGATGCTTGGGAGACGTTGGACCTTTCAACAGGACAATGATCCCAAGCATACCTCCAAGTCCACTAGAGCATGGTTGCAGATTAAAGGCTGGAACATTTTGGAGTGGCCATCGCAGTCACCTGACTTAAATCTGATTGAGAACCTCTGGTGGGACTTAAAGAAAGCAGTTGCAGTGCGCAAGCCTAAGAATGTGACTGAACTGGAGGCTTTTGCCCATGACGAATGGGCGAAGATACCCGTAGATCGCTGCAAGACACTTGTGTCAAGCTATGCTTCACGTTTAAACGCTGTTATAACTGTAAAAGGATGTTGTACTAAGTACTAAGATTGAATGTCACTTGGGGGTTGAATAAAACTGATAATGATGTGAGCACAGAAAAGACATTTGTGGTTATTTCATTATAAATGTTATGTTATATTTGTCTGACCTACACGTGTCTCTTTGATTTAATTGTAAGCAAGATGACTGAATGATCAAAATCAATGTCAAACTGGCCAAAACACTCAATTTCAGTGGGGGTTGAATAATTTTGAACCCAACTGTATATGACACACTGTGTGCACCTCCCATTATATATATATGACACTGTGTGCACATCGCATTATATATATATGACACTGCACATCGCATTATATATATATGACACTGTGTGCACCTCACATTATATATATATATATATATATATATATATATATATGACACACTGTGTGCACCTCGCATTATATATATATGACACACTGCGTGCACCTCGCATTATATATATATGACACACTGCGTGCACCTCGCATTATATATATATGACACACTGCGTGCACCTCGCATTATATATATATGACACACTGCGTGCACCTCGCATTATATATAATGACACACTGCGTGCACCTCCCATTATATGTATATATGACACACTGTATGTGCACTTCCCATTATGCATGACACACTGTGTGCACCTCCCTTTATACACATACAGCCCGTATTATCCTGTATGTGGTGTGACATCACACGTGCAGCCGGTATTACCCTGTATGCTGCGCGACTTCACACGTATAGCCTGCATTATCCTGTATGCTGCGTGATGTCATGTGTGCTGTGTGACATTACACATACAGCCTCTATTATCCTGTATGCTGCGTGACGTCACACGTGCAGCCTGTATTATCCTGTATGCTGCGTGACGTCATTATGTATTATCTGGAAACGCCCAATGATGAATGTTGATATTACGGCACATCCAAAACGATGGAAAAAAATTTTACAAAATAAATTGATAAATGAAATTCAATTTATTGAAATAAAATAAGCCTGATCTGTTTCGCCTACGCAATAGACTTCTTCAAGGTCACAGTGAGCATGAATTTTTTTTTATTTGTGGACAAAACGCGTCGGGCTTATTTCATGCAATTTTATCTCAATAAATCGAATTTCTTTTATCAATTTATTTTGTAAAATTTATTCCATCATTCCCGGATTTGCCTTATCCTCAAGTAGCCTGGAGAACACAATAACCCCCCTGCAGCCATATCTAAACTTTTCCTCCTTCCACCTCAGTAATAGTACCGGCTAGGTGGAGTAGAGTTAACATCACTGCTCTGCGTGGAGAGAGCCTGTGGAGTCATGGGTTCGATCCCAGCGAGCAAGTGTCCTTGGCAAGACACCTAACGGTACATACTCACCACCCAGGACATACTTGAAAATGAGAGAAATCTCAATGTATCCTTCCTGGTAAAATACTTTCTCAAAAAAAAAAAAATGCTGTATATTTATGAAGTACAGCCGCAAAGTAAAACTCACCATGAGATTTTGGTAAATGTTGCATCATGGGAAAAATCCTCAAAATGGAAACAGGAGAAAAATAAACCCTTTTTATTTTTTCCTTTTTTTACATGCAATTACCGGTACTTCAAAGACCAAACAGCAGTGTGTGCTTTATAAATTGCTTTATAAATTGTTTTATAATGCGTTTCATAAAGTGCATTAAGTATTTTATAAGGTGGGTGTGTTAATAGTGTGTTTTATAAGGTGGGTGTGTTAATAACGTGTTTTATAAGGTGGGTGTGTTCGAGTTGTATTATGTTTTATAAGGTGGGTGTGTTTATAATGTGTTTTATAAGGTGGGTGTGTTGATAATGGGTTTTTATAAGGTGGGTGTGTTGATAATGGGTTTTTATAAGGTGGGTGTGTTGATAATGTGTTCTATAAGGTGGGTGTGTTCGAGTTTTATGTTTTATAAGGTGGGTGTGTTTATAATGTGTTTTATAAGGTGGGTGTGTTTATAATGTGTTTTATAAGGTGGGTGTGTTTATAATGTGTTTTATAAGGTGGGTGTGTTCGAGTTTTATTATGTTTTATAAGGTAGGTGTGTTTATAATGTGTTTTATAAGGTGGGTGTGTACGTGTTAGTGTCCCTTTAAGGGTTGTTTATTCTTAATGCTTATCGGTGCAGTGAATGTGTGTTGCAGCCGCTGACTGTCTCGTCTCTCTCTCTAGCAGCGGCGAGCACTGGAATATCTCTGGCCCTGTCGTCGCTGGTCTCTCTGCTGCTCTTTGCTGGGATGCAGATGTACAGCAAGCAGCTGGCGTCCTCTGAATGGCTGACCATCCTCGGAGGATTGCTGGGCTCCGGCGTTTTCTTCTTCTCCCTTACGGTATCCTTTTTACTGGCTGGCAAACAGCCGGAACGGTTCTTCACCACAAGAGCTGACGCCGCTGCGCCATCATCATGACTGAATGTGGCAATTCATAGCTCTGTCTTATTAACCCCAGTATTAACTAGTGGTGCACCGAAATGGAAATTTCCAGCTGATACCGAAATCGAAAATTCGGGATCGGTTTGGCTGAAAACCGATACCGAAAATGAGACCTGAGAACCTGGGCCTGGAGCCCAGGCCGAGCCGGGGACTCTCCTGATCCCGAAGGCTGGCCGAGCAAGCTGCTCGGCCGGCCTCCAGGCTGAGGCGAGCCTCCAGGCCCTGTTTTGAAAGGGAAATTTTAGGTCGATTTTTATTTTTTATGGCTGAAAAATTTAATTTTCCGTGCATCCCTAGTATTAAGTGTCATCTCTCTTTCCCCCACACCATGGACCTTAAGGCCGGGGTCAGGCAAGCGTTTTGCAGAGTGGAAGGAACATCGTTGAGAGAGGACGTTCTTTCAACTCTGACTCCCGTCTGGCCACCTCGCTCATCGCTGAAAGGCTCGATCCTCCTATGGAGAATCGCTCTTTGCAGCCCCGTTGAACACGCAACGTAGCGCTTTGACGAGGAGCCTCTCAGAACGTCCGCAGCATGCCTCGCTTCGTGCGTGCGCTGCAGCGTGTGGTCGGCCTCTTCGAAGCGTCATAACATTGCGACGGATGCCGGGAGGCACGTCAGTACGGACGCTCGTCTGACTCCGGCCATAAACCTGTTTTTTCTCCTCCATTGCCTCTTGGTTTGATTGCATGCTACATGACAGATTGACTTGACACATTCATATCACGCTTAGGAGCCAGCTACGCATTTTCTTAGGAGCCAGCTACGCGTTTTCTTAGGAGACAGCTACGCGTTTTCTTAGGAGCCAGCTATGCGTTTTCTTAGGAGCCAGCTATGTGTTTTCTTAGGAGCCAGCTATGCGTTTTCTTAGGAGCCAGCTATGCGTTTTCTTAGGACCCAGCTATGCGTTTTCTTAGGAGCCAGCTACGCGTTTTCTTAGGAGCCAGCTACGCGTTTTCTTAGGAGCCAGCTACGCGTTTTCTTAGGAGCCAGCTACGCGTTTTCTTAGGAGCCAGCTACGCTTTTTCTTAGGAGCCAGCTACGCGTTTGCTTAGGAGCCAGCTACGCGTTTGCTTAGGAGCCAGCTACGCGTTTGCTTAGGAGCCAGCTACGCGTTTGCTTAGGAGCCAGCTACGCGTTTGCT
The DNA here is from genome assembly GCA_009667805.1 of Leptobrachium leishanense. Taxonomy (NCBI): domain Eukaryota; kingdom Metazoa; phylum Chordata; class Amphibia; order Anura; family Megophryidae; genus Leptobrachium; species Leptobrachium leishanense. The sequence continues at coordinate 19,948,218 of CM019075.1, forward strand.
TAGGAGCCAGCTACGCGTTTGCTTAGGAGCCAGCTACGCGTTTGCTTAGGAGCCAGCTACGCGTCTGCTTAGGAGCCAGCTACGCGTCTGCTTAGGAGCCAGCTACGCGTCTGCTTAGGAGCCAGCTACGCGTCTGCTTAGGAGCCAGCTACGCGTCTGCTTAGGAGCCAGCTACGCGTCTGCTTAGGAGCCAGCTACGCGTTTCCAAAATCTGTCCGCTGGTCCCCTTAACAGGCCAGGTTTGCAGGATATGTGAAGCACAGGTGATATAATTTGCTGCTCAGTGATTGCAGGATTCAGTCTGCATTTCCCCAAGATGATCTGCAAAACCTGTCCTGTTAGGGCGACCTGAGGAGCCGGGTTGGGAATCGCTGCCATAGACTGCGTCTTCTATTCACAGAATTGCACCAAAACTGCGGCGAAATGCCCTGATTTTCGGTGTTTCAGTTCGAGAGATTTAAACAGGCGAATCAAACAGGATTCAATGTAAAAACGTATCTATTTTAACTTTTTTTTAAAAGACAATTTATTCTTTCTATATTTTGGAAAAAAACCTCTTTTTTAGTTTTTAAAGACCTTTTTTGGAGTTTTTTTAGACAACCTGATATGTTCAGGTGGGCCTGTGGCTCCCGGGGGGCCCCAGACCGTGCCAATCCCCAACAGCTTGTCTGTGTGACACCGGTGTAAGGGCCATCCGTGTCCACCCAGAACTTGCCCTCTGGGATACCGGGAAACTTCCCGGTGGGCTGCGGCATCTGAGATTGGTCAGAATGCTCCGACTCGTTACTGAGCGCCTGATTAGTACGGTCTGATCCAGGTAGAGGCACAGACGAAGTGCTGGACCACCGGGGGATCCTTTTTTAACCCTTTGTGGAGCACCGGGAATTTATCCCCCTGCATGTAAAATAAGATGCACAGAAGAGCAGGCAATATGTACTTTTTTTTTATTCGTTTACTGAATTGGGCAGCTGAGGGGGGGGGGGGGCGGGCTGACGGGTGTTTGGCTAAGGGGCCCCAAGATTTATGAAGCCAGCCCTGGGTGGATGGCACAGCGAGCCCGGCAGCGGCGAGAGGGTAAGTGCGCTTCTCATTACGTTAATCTCCTTTCGTCATATAATGTTATATTAGTTACTTCTCGGGTTTTAGCACAAGGTTAGGCAGGCGAGAAAAACAAGCACAAATACAATGTTACGCATTTTAAGGCACCCGCACATAATACAAGTCACACAGTTTGCAGATCTATTTTTCCGCTGATAACTCACTCGCTGCCTCGTTGTCCTCCTTGACTGTGAGCGAAGGCCTTCAGTAACCTGGAAAACATGATGTTTGGGAAGGGCTTCCAGGCCAAGATCTTTCCAGAAGGTGAGATTTATTAGGTTTTCCTCATTCTCTGCTGACGGCTCACTGTCTGTCCGTTACTCGCCATCTCTCTGTCTGTCGTCTCTTCCCGTCTGTCTGATCAGCTGCTCCACCCTGTCTGTTTCCTGACCCTTCACCTTTTGTGGGTCAGCTGCTCGCCCTGTCGCTCCGAGTCCATTGAACGCCTCGTGGTTGTTCCTGCGCTTCTATTCCAGTCTGTTACCTCTGTGTACATTTTGTCTCATCTTTTTTTTCTCATTTTTCCACAGTTGTCGTTTGCCTCTTCATCGGGCTGTTTGCGTCTGGGCTGGTGCACAGAGTCTGCGTGACGACATGGTATGTGACTCCTCGTGGGAGAAAATGTTGGAAATCTATATATATATATATATATATATGCACGCACAAATACACTACATATAGGGTCTATGGGCTGCTAATACAGGGAGCTAGAGGACTGGTGGACGTGCAGATCTCTCCATCCAGGTTCAGGTTCACTCCATACAGTGCCGTCTCGCAGGCCTTGATCGGTTCCTCTTGTACTTTCTGTATTTCATTCCCTAAATAAATACGTGTCCTCTCGCTGCGGTGTCCCTCTGACAGACGTGTCCTCTCTTTGCAGTGTCCCTCTGACAGACGTGTCCTCTCTTTGCAGTGTCCCTCTGACAGACGTGTCCTCTTTGCAGTGTCCCTCTGACAGACGTGTCCTCTCTTTGCAGTGTCCCTCTGACAGACGTGTCCTCTCTTTGCAGTGTCCCTCTGACAGACGTGTCCTCTCTTTGCAGTGTCCCTCTGACAGACGTGTCCTCTCTTTGCAGTGTCCCTCTGACAGACGTGTCCTCTCTTTGCAGTGTCCCTCTGACAGACGTGTCCTCTTTGCAGTGTCCCTCTGACAGACGTGTCCTCTCTTTGCAGTGTCCCTCTGACAGACGTGTCCTCTCGTTGCAGTGTCCCTCTGACAGACGTGTCCTCTTTGCAGTGTCCCTCTGACAGACGTGTCCTCTCGTTGCAGTGTCCCTCTGACAGACGTGTCCTCTCTTTGCAGTGTCCTCTGACAGACGTGTCCTCTCTTTGCAGTGTCCCTCTGACAGACGTGTCCTCTCTTTGCAGTGTCCCTCTGACAGACGTGTCCTCTCTTTGCAGTGTCCCTCTGACAGACGTGTCCTCTTGTTGCAGTGTCCCTCTGACAGACCTGTTCTCTCGTTGCAGTGTCCCTCTGACAGACGTGTCCTCTCTTTGCAGTGTCCCTCTGACAGACGTGTCCTCTTGTTGCAGTGTCCCTCTGACAGACCTGTCCTCTCGTTGCAGTGTCCCTCTGACAGACCTGTCCTCTTGTTGCAGTGTCCCTCTGACAGACGTGTCCTCTTTGCAGTGTCCTCTGACAGACGTGTCCTCTCTTTGCAGTGTCCCTCTGACAGACGTGTCCTCTTGTTGCAGTGTCCCTCTGACAGACCTGTCCTCTCGTTGCAGTGTCCCTCTGACAGACCTGTCCTCTTGTTGCAGTGTCCCTCTGACAGACGTGTCCTCTCTTTGCAGTGTCCCTCTGACAGACGTGTCCTCTCGCTGCGGTGTCTCTCTAACAGACGTGTCCTCTCTTTGCAGTGTCCCTCTGACAGACGTGTCCTCTTTGCAGTGTCCCTCTGACAGACGTGTCCTCTCTTTGCAGTGTCCCTCTGACAGACGTGTCCTCTCGTTGCAGTGTCCCTCTGACAGACGTGTCCTCTTTGCAGTGTCCCTCTGACAGACGTGTCCTCTCGTTGCAGTGTCCCTCTGACAGACGTGTCCTCTCTTTGCAGTGTCCCTCTGACAGACGTGTCCTCTCTTGCAGTGTCCCTCTGACAGACGTGTCCTCTCTTTGCAGTGTCCCTCTGACAGACGTGTCCTCTCTTTGCAGTGTCCCTCTGACAGACGTGTCCTCTTGTTGCAGTGTCCTCTGACAGACCTGTTCTCTCGTTGCAGTGTCCCTCTGACAGACGTGTCCTCTCTTTGCAGTGTCCCTCTGACAGACGTGTCCTCTTGTTGCAGTGTCCCTCTGACAGACCTGTCCTCTCGTTGCAGTGTCCCTCTGACAGACCTGTCCTCTTGTTGCAGTGTCCCTCTGACAGACGTGTCCTCTTTGCAGTGTCCCTCTGACAGACGTGTCCTCTCTTTGCAGTGTCCCTCTGACAGACGTGTCCTCTTGTTGCAGTGTCCCTCTGACAGACCTGTCCTCTCGTTGCAGTGTCCCTCTGACAGACCTGTCCTCTTGTTGCAGTGTCCCTCTGACAGACGTGTCCTCTCTTTGCAGTGTCCCTCTGACAGACGTGTCCTCTCGCTGCGGTGTCTCTCTAACAGACGTGTCCTCGTCGCTCCCCATTCCCACAATTATTTAAGACTATAATGTATTAATACATTTTACAGAGATTGTGTGTGTGTGTGTGTGTGTGTGTGTGTGTGTACCATAGTATAAAAATGGTGTGAACAAAATCCTGGCTAACGAGAAGCGGCTGTGAGATCCCATGAAAAGAGTATTACTGTTACAAGTTTTTATAAAGGTCTAACAAGTGCTGTAGCGCTGTACAATGGGAGTCAGAACAACAAATAAACATACAGGTTAAACACACAGTACAGTAGGTGAGAGGGCCCTGCTCAAGAGCTTACAAACGGCGAAATACAATGTATCACCAGATACATAAGGGGGGGGGCTGTTTAGGTGATCCTCTAGCTGTTACCCAGACGTGCCTACTTGATATTGGTCGCGAGACGTACGCGGGGGTCAGATCTACCTCATCCAAACATGAGTTACAATGTAGATTAAAAAAAAGCATCTGCGTCCACATTCATAACAATCACAAGGAATGTGATGGAAGCCGGGTTAGAGTGACATTTTACATGGATCCGTACATATATATATATATACACTGGAGTGCGGCGCGGCTCGTTACATTAGGTTCGCACACATGGAACATTTATTAACTGAAAACAGGTTTAGAAGATTTTGCACAAAATGTACATTTTATTTCATTAGAATTAACAAGCTGTGATCAGACACTGACAGATTTTATGTCCAGATAATGGATATCTAAAAGGTCAATGTAGGAGGTGAAAGAGGACCTCTTCATCCAAACTTAGGGTGTGCCTGGGCACTTCCAGCACACTTTCTGCGCATGCCTAACTATATATATATATATATATATATATATATATAATATATATATATATATATATATATATATACTTTTCCTTTTTTTTTGCCGAATACAATAAAAATAAAATGTAATGTTATAAACCCCAGGCGGCTCACGGGAAGAGAATAAAATTGTGAGGTTGAAAAGCTTCAAGTAAGGGATTGTGTCTCCTTTTTATAGTTTAAGGAAGGTACGGATCCTGCGCACTAGTTACCGCTATAGGTGGGGGTATTCAGTATACCCTTGTGTAGGACTTCAGCTCCACAACTGACATGCTCTGCCTTTCCCAGCTTCATTTTCTCTCTGGTGGACCTTTACTACATCAACAAGATCTCCTCCGGACTCTACCAGACGGTGGTACCGGCGGCGGCACCGAGCAAGGTGATCGGAAAGAGCAAGAAGAGGAACTGAGCGTGATGCCTTCTCCACCCCATTCTGGGAGAGCGGGGTCCCTTGTACATTCCACCCACGTCCTATCTGTCCCACGGGAAATAAACGTGTTCTTTCTAAACCTGTCTTGCCTCCTCCTTGCTTTGGGAACTGTAGGTTTGTACCCGTCCTCGTGGCATCAGACAACATGCCAATGGCTGATTCCATCTCAACGTTTGGGGTCATCGCTGGATCTCTTGGTCGCTGTGGCCTTTATAAACCTCCGTATGGGGCTGTAGCCAAGTTTATATATATTTGTTTGCAGCACCGGCCGCGACTTTTCGTGTAATTACAATGTAAAACAAGTATTGGCAGGGGCCCGTCCTGTCTTATGTCATCTCCATGCCTTCACAATAGCGTGTTTTTATTTTACTGGCGACCAGAAGCCGACACACCGGTCACAGTCTTTGGAAAGTGTCACTCGGTCTCGGTTTCCCAAATAAATAAAACATAACAGGCGATATAAAACACGTCACAGCCGGCGAAGACAAAACCTACAATTTGTGGATAATGTCATGTTACGGAGCCAACACGAAGCTAGTAACAGCCTGCGGCACAATGCTAATAGAGATGATTAAGATCGCGGTGTCGCCGGCTTTATTGTGCCGTATAGGTGGATCTAACGTGAGAGCGGAGGGTTCCAGTAAGCCAAGAATTTCCTGGTAACTTGTTTTTAACCTGACATCTCTCAACAATCCTACGATAAAATGCACAGATTTATCCGCCAGCCCAGGAACCGTGGAGAAACGATAAGAGAATCCATCCTTTGTTTTCTTTTTTTTTTTTTCACCGATTCTGTCAGGTTTGATCTGAAATTTGCATTTCCCTTTTTATTATTTATTTTTTATTTTTCGCAATTTATGGTATATTGGGGGAAAGTGTCTTGTTTACCTGTGAACCTGTGACCCCCAGCAAGGAGGGTCAATCAACCAATATCATTCCGTGAAATGGCTGTATTATAAAACCAAAGGAAGGAGGGAATGGGTTAAGGGGAAGCAGAGTCAATATACAGACGTCAGAATAAACAGTTACAAAATCATTAACAGCTTTGGCTGTAATTACCACCTCTATGCTGATAATACCCAGGTCCACCACTGAACTCTCTCCCACTGTCCTTTCCAAAGTCAGCGACTGTTTATCTGGCATCTCCTCCTGGATGGCCTCCCACCACCTAAAGATTAACATGTCCAAGACTGAGCTCCTACTAATTTCTCCCTCTTATGCCTTCCCACCTCCTGACTTCTCTATCATGGTTGATGGTATCACTATCTCCCCATCAAACCAAGTTCGCTGTCTCGGAGTTACACTTGACTCTGCTCTTTCCTTCATCCCCCACATCCAGTCTCTTTCCTCCTCCTGCCGATACCAACTACGTAATATTTCTAGAATTCGACCATTTCTTAACGCTGACGCCACATAACAACTCATCCACGCTCTTCTAATCTCCCGACTTGACTATTGTAATAATCTTCTTTCTGGCCTCCCTCTCTCCCACCTCTCCCCCCTACAATCCATTCTGAATGCCTCTGCCAGGCTCATCCACCTCACCCGACACTCTGTCTCTGCCGCTTCTCTATGCGAGTCCCTTCACTGGCTCCCCATCCACTGCAGAATTAAACTCAAAATCCTTGCCCTGACCTACAAAGCTCTCACTAACTCAGCTCCCCACTACCTGTCCTCACTAATCACCAAATACACCCCGGCCCGCTCCCCAAGATCAAACAGTGACCTGCGCCTAGCTTCTCCCTGCTTCACCTCTTCCCATGATGCACTGCAGGATTTCTCACGCGCAGCCCCAACCTCTGGAACGCTCTCCCTCGTATTGGTCAGACTTTCCCCTAGTTTCCCTTTCTTCAACTTACCCTAAAGACATTCCGAATTCAGGCAAGCCGACCACCCGACTCAATGACACACCGCACTGCCCCAACCAGTCCATCACTCTTGCCTTGCACTCCATCGCTCTCGCCTTGCAGCCCATCGCTCTCGCCTTGCAGCCCAACGCTCTCGCCTTGCAGCCCAACGCTCTCGCCTTGCAGCCCAACGCTCTCGCCTTGCAGCCCAACGCTCTCGCCTTGCAGCCCAACGCTCTCGCTTTGCAGCCCAACGCTCTCGCCTTGCAGCCCAACGCTCTCGCCTTGCAGCTCAACGCTCTCGCCTTGCAGCCCAACGCTCTCGCCTTGCAGCCTCAACGCTCTCGCCTTGCAGCCCAACGCTCTCGCCTTGCAGCCCAACGCTCTCGCCTTGCACTCCATCGCTCTCGCCTTGCACTCCATCGCTCTCGCCTTGCACTCCATCGCTCTCGCCTTGCACTCCATCGCTCTCGCCTTGCACTCCATCGCTCTCGCCTTGCACTCCATCGATCTCGCCTTGCAGCCCATCGATCTCGCCTTGCAGCCCTCTCTTCCTGTTCCCCAAACCCTTCTAGGAGTTTCCATGGGAATAAGGCCCTCGTTTCCTCCTGTACTGGTTTAACAAAATATTGTTCAGTCTCAATGTATTGTAACCCTGTATATATTGTGCCCATTGTTCAGTGCCACGAAATAAGTATTTATAAAGCGCTGACCAGTTCCGTAGCGCTGTACAACGGGTGAGACATAACAACGAAAATAAATACAAGTTGAACAGACAGAACGGTAGGAGAGAGCGGATCCTGCTCGAGAGATTTCAGTCTAAGAGACCATATAACTAGCCGCGAGTCAGGACAGAAGAGGTCAAAATCCAAACGTCAACGATCCGGGTCAGTACACAGAGGGAGTATATATATGACGCTCTCTCGGGTAATAACTGTGACAGTGTATCAGAGGAAGCACGGTGCAGGTAGAATAAGAAAAGGGCTCCATTTTATTGGCTTTCAGGTAACAGAAATTAGGGTAATGGCGTATATTAATATTTCCTTCTAAAGGTTTGGTATATTGTTTGCCGTCTTGGAATTGTTAACAAGGTAAGCAAGGAAGAATGAAAGGACGTGGTGTGGGGTCAGAGATATTTTTTAGGCAGATCATGCCAGAATAAGTAGTCGGCAGCCTGGAAAGTTCAATGGTCTTTGAATATATCATTGTCAAGCCATAGTTGGGCCACTTCCAGTGTAATGTTGCTAGAGGTCTATGGACATAAGATCAATTAATAACGGACCTCCGTGTCTGGTCCATTGAAGCTTTGCAAGGCTTGAGCCTGAAATGTTTTTGGATATCTGAAAACTCCACCCTTGCCTGTCCAATTCGGCTTCGTTATTTGCTAGACTCGACCTTTGCCACCCACACGTGCGCAATCTCCAATACCACTCCTATCCATGCCGATCTCTAAAGACCAGAAGAATGAGGTGCGTTCCTGCGCAAACACTGTTCGTAAAGGTTGACATTGAACCTAAGGCAGTGAGGGAGCACACGCGGATACCCGGAGCGTAGTACTGTATGATAAGGTAACGGTTTGGTTGATAGAGCTAGAAACCAAGGTTCGAGATGGGAAAATAACGTTTCTTGAGGTTTTCTTGTGAATAGGCAAAGTAATAATCTCCAATATCTTTTTGTATTGTTCAACCAGAGGATGGTCAACGGTCGTTAGTGCTTTGGAGGACTACAGGTAGGTCCATATAATTGTCATACTTTTGGCTCTGTATGCCACCAGAATAAAATGAAAATGAAACAATCCACATGAATATGAAGTGCAGACTTTCAGCTTTAATTCAAGGGGTTGAACATAGATATCAAGTACAAATTTTAGGAACTGTGACCGTTTTTATACACAGTCCCCCCCATTTTGAGGGGCTCAAATGTATTTGGACAAATGAATATAATCATAATCAAATAAAATGTTCATTTTTAATATTTTGATGAGAATCCTTTACTGGCAATGACTGCCTGAAGTCTGGTACCCATGGACATTAGACTTAGTTTCCTCCTTTCTGATGCTTTGCCAGGCTCTAAATGCAGTGTCTTCAGTTGTTTGTGGTTCTTTCTGCCTTTAGTTTTGCCTTCAGCAAGTGAAATGCTGCTCAATTGGGTTGAGATCAGGTGAGTGACTCAACCTTTGCAGAATATTCCACTTCTTCTCCTTCAAAAACTCCTGGGTTGCTTTTGCCGTGTGTTTTGGATCATTGTTCATCTGTACTGTGAAGCGCCGTCCAATCAACTTTCAGCTGCATTTGGCCAAATCTGAGCAGACAGTATATCACTATACATTGCTGAATTCATCCAGCTGCTTCTGTCACATAATCAATAAACACCAATGACTCAGTGCCACTGGAAGCCATGTATGCCCAAGCCATCACACTGCCTCCACCATGTTTTACAGATGTTTGAATCATGAGCTGCTCCAAGCCTTCTCTACACTTTTCTTCCCGTCATTCTGGTACAGATTAATCTTAGTTTTATCCGTCCGAAGAATGCTTTTCTAGAACTGGTTTAGATTTTTTTAGATGTTTTTTGGCAAAGTTTAATCTGACCTTTTCTATTCTTCAGGCTTATGAATGGTTTACACCTTGTGGTGAACCCTCTGTATTTGCTCTCATGAAGTCTTCTCTTGATTTTAGGCTTTGACAATGATACGCCCACCTCCTGGAGAGTGTCCTGCACTTGTCTGGATGTTGTGAATGTTTTTTTTTTTTTTTACCGTAGAGAGGATTCTGTGATCATCCACCACTGTTGTCTTTCGTGGACATCCAAGCCCTTTTATGTTGCTGAGCTCACCAGTGCCTTCATCTTTGCTCGGAATGTAGCAAACTGTTGATTTGGCCGCTCCTAATGTTGCCGCTCTCTCTCTGATCGAGTTGCTTTGATTTTGAAGCCTAACAATGGTCGGTTTCACGTGCATGGCTTCATTTGAACGCATGATTTAGCTTCACAGCAATAGATTCCAAATGTTGATACCACACTTGGAATCAACTCCAGACCTTTTACCTGCCTAATGGGTGAAGAAATAACGAAGGCGCAGCCACACCTGGCCATGAAACGGCTTTTGATCCAATTGTCTAATTACTTTTGGTCCCTTGAAAAGGGGGGGGGGCTACTCTTAAGAGTAGCTACTCTTAAGAGTAGCTACTCTTAATTCCTAAACCCTTCCTCCAATTTGGATGTACAAACCTGAGTGTGCATTTTCAGCCCATATCCGTTATATAACTATAGCTTGACTGGTTTGGTAAATACCTGAAACAACTAAAATTGTGCCTGTGTCCAAATATATATGGACTTAATTGTAGGTAAATGGAAGTCTGGTAGCTTATTTTAATTATCTACTGATCCTAAAAGGTTGGAGACAGCATCTGTTTATGGCAGAAATTACCTATTATCATTTATTGGTCAACACGTCTGGGTAAAGGTCCTAATCATTGGAAAAATGCTATTTATAAGCGATACGAAGGTAAGTGTCAAAAGCTTGAAGGCCACTGTTCAACAACACAGAAGATCGGAGCAGAAATAGATGGTAGATCCGGGTGGCATCAAAATTTTACTTACGAGTGTTTCCACTACTTGGAATGATCCAAGTAGCATTGTCCTTCCCTACCTTCTCTTCTACCATGGCTTTCTTTTCCACAGTCTGTGAAGTGGAGGTCTCTGCTTCTCCTTTCTTCTCACACTACCACTTCTCTTGACCCCATCCTGTTGCACCTCATTCATTCTCTTATCCGCTTTTGTCCCTCTTTTGACTAATATTTTCAACATCTTTCTCGGGCACCATCCCCTCTGGCTTCTAACCTGCTTTTATTACCCCCATTCTAAAGAAACCATCTCTTGACCGTACCTGCATCCCGTCTCTTTACTTTGCCTCCAAAATCTTAGAACGTGCAGTCTGTGCCCAGCTTACTGGCCTCCTCACTTCTTACTCCTTGACTCCCATCAGTCTGGCTTTTGACCCCAATGTCTGTCGAGGCTGCTCGAAGCAAAGTAACTAATGATTTTCAGCTAAGTCCATAGGTCACTGCTACCTACTTATCCGTCTTGAATTTTCTGCTGCTTTTGATTTATTTGACCACCTGCTTCTTCTCCTCACAACCCTCAAACTTGATCTCAGTCGCAACGCTCTATCCTGGTTCTCTTCCTATCTCTTTTACTGATCTTTCAGTGCAGAGGTCAGCAGCCTTGGTCCTCCCAGATGTTTCAGAACTGCATTTCTCATCATGCTAGGCCACTAATTAGGCAGGAACTCATGGGAAATGTTCCAAAACATCTTGAGGGCCAAGTTTGCGGATTCCTGTTTTAGGGTCCTATTACATTCTTTTTACAGGTAAGGAGTTTGTTGAAGCGCTACGGCAGGCATTCTGGGTATCTTTTTAAAGGCTGCAACATCCATTGACTGAACGAAGTCCTCAAATGCTGTGGTTCTCTCTTCCAAGAGACCTGTTCCCACTTTGTCATCTTCAACCACACATGTGATCTGAAGCTTTTTAATGCCATACCCAACAGGAACAAGTTTTGATGAGCCCCACACCAAACCATCCATTTCATTCATGCGCACACACTCTTCTAGTTTTGTCACGTCAGTTTCATCATCCCAGGTTTTCACATCAAGCAAGAGGGTAGACTTGACAAGAAGTGCTGGTTTTTTGGATTTCTTTGCTTCGTGTTGTGCCAGACGCTCTTCTCGAATTCTCTTTGCTTCTTCGCTCTCATCATCTGAGCCAAACAAATCAATGTCGTCATCGTCCTCTTTAGCCTCTTTAGCATTGGTGTCTGTTGTGTCCTCAATGTCTACTGGGCCATATTTTCCGAGTTGTTTCTTCACTCCAGGGAGGCTGGATGCTTGCTTTTCGTAAGACTTAAAGGAACACTCCAGTCTGAAAATCACCCCCCCCCCTTTTTTACATTATATTCAAGCTATTGCCCTAACTAGTCATTCAGTATATATATATACATATGTATTTTTAATGTAATACTTACCATAAAAACGACACTTTTCCAACGGCGTTTTTTTTTTTTATACTCACCTCCCTCCTCTTCCGCTCCCGTTGTGGAAATTTGGAACTTGGCTACAGGTTTACGTGCAAAGCGCGCATGCGCGCCTATCACGTAAATCAGCCAATCAGCAAATCAGCAGGCTTCCTCCCGGAATCCTGCTCATTGAACCGCGCATGCGCGGAGCAGTGCACGTTCACGAGCGGCGAGGTGAGCTGAAGTTCACCCCACCTGCTCGTCTAAAAACTCTTTGGCGGAGGAGAAGGAGGAGGCGGCAGCGGCTCCGGCTCCTTCTCCTGCGCGTTCCCGCGACTCTGCCAGAGTGGTGGGACGTCATCGCGCTTCTAACGCGATGACGTCCAAGCTTTGCCGAGAGTTACAAAACGCGGGGACCTTGAAACCCGATCGGCTGATTGACAGCTGGGAGGGTGAAGTAAAGTCCACCGCTTCTCTCAGCAATATCAGCCGATCGGGAAAAGATAGAAGGCTGGGGAAAAAAATGGGATACTTCAGGCAATATGACCACCTTAAAAAGCTGAGGTGGTCATATTGCCTGGAGTATCCCTTTAATGTGATTGTACCATCTCAGAGCATGGTAGAGGTCAGCAGAGGGAGCGCCAGACAAAGCCTCGGACACTGCAACATCAGACTGGGAGGGAACATACCCCTCGATGTAGCTCTGGTCGGCCAGGAACTCATTGAAGACCTGCAGGCTGGAATGAGACTTGAGATTTCCGAAGCCCATTGTTGTGTGGGAGGACAAGCAGACACACCAAACACTGAGACCGAGGAGCGGCCGAGAGGCCTATTACAGTAAGGTTAGCGTTGACGCCCAGATATGTGAGTGTTAATTAATGCACCGCTGTGGTAACTAAAAAGTTAGCACCGGCTTCTAGGAGTGTTTATGATATCGCTTCTGCAGAATCAGCACCAGCTGAAACCGACCCAAAAAAAATCTGATACTCGCCTCCCATCCCGTGGCGAGAACGGTACATCGATCCGCCACTTCTGGCTAACGGGAGCAGAGTGAGACTGGGGACAAATAGTTCCCAGTTTCCCTCCGTGAATCAATCCGCGGCCTTACACGATCACGCGAGATCTCGGAGGGCTCACGGCCCGGCAGCACCACCCTACATGGAGTCCTATGGAAGGTGATACTTGCGGCGGTGCATTAGCGTTTCCACGAGTATCCAAGAGGTTAGCTCTGCATTGCAGGTTGCGGAGTCGGCGCCTGCCCCGTAATCTGGTGCTAAAACTGTGACACTAAGGTCAAGGAAATGGTGCCCTTAGTGTCTCCATCATTGGCGCCTCTTCCTCCTTTTTACCTTTTCTCATTCGGAGTACCTCAAGAGTCTGCTCTCAATCTATACCACCTTTCCTAGTGATTTAATTTCTTCTTATCAGGTCTATTCAGAGAGAGGTGAAAACCAGGAGAATGGCAGGAGAAGAGAACAATCTAGAGCAAATAGCCGATTTGGAAAGTGAGATAAATGGGAGAATTTTTCTGGTTTGGCTATTATGACCTGGAATTTACCCTTCTCCTGGTTTTCACCTCTCTCTGAATAACCCTGAATGTTTTCCAATTTCACCTCTACGCTGTGGACACCCAGATCTGCCTCTGATTTGAGGTGTCGACTTCCAAAAATAATGTCCTGTTGAGAATGGAGAGCATGAGTATGGTTTCCAGTTTGAAGGTTCTATTTCCCGATACAGAAGCTTTCTCTTTAAGATCGAGACCCCTGCGCAAACCGAATGGTGATTTCACGCACAAAACCACAGTTTATCAGGCTTGTATTGATTGGCGCCATTCTTTGTAATCCATTCCTACAAATACAAAGTCATCAGGGCTGAGGGATGATTCCTTCCCCGACTGGGACTCGATGTGGAACGGGAGATAGCACTATTGGTTTCCATTAATCTATGTGCGCTTTTTTGGGGGAGGGGGGGGCTGCAGTATTTGTTGAAAGATTCAACAAAGCTGATCTGCAGCATTTCTTCTTCCAAAAATATCTGCTTTATCCGTGTTGTCTCCTGTTATGGAGATGATGGTTTTTCATGAAGACTTCTAGTTGGAGGTGATATTCAGTGTCATCGTTCTATGTCTTATATTGTGCTTTTACCCGACGCGTTGCTGACATTGGACCTGGGTTTGTTTGGCTTTAAAGGGATCCTCCATTACAAATCAAGGACCCTTTTTTTGCCCTCCTCTTCGGCTCAAGGACTCCCGAATCCGGATTTTTTTCCCAATTTGTGCTCCTGGTTGCGTAGCATAGGAACTGTAAGCTGCGCACAGCTACGGGACTCGTGCACTTTGCGTTCGCAAGTTCCATAGCGCCTTCACAGAGCGCTGGATCCAAAATTTTACAATCCCGTTGCGGAGATCTCACCGTTTAAACTGAAATTTTACGTCTCGCCACATGAGGGCGCACATGCACAAAAGTAATAGTCCTTCAAAAAAAAATGCATTCTTGGCTCGAATCATGGTCACATGATTCGCCGAAACTGGTTTGTTCGGTTCCCCCTTGCGCCACCTCCCCGTAATCCCTTCTCTTGTCTTGATATCATGTGAGATAGACTATTATCAACAGATTTCAAGGTTTGGTATCAACGTGTGCAGACAGGACTACTGACAATTTAATCTCTCCTTGCTTCAGATCATAAGACCCTCAAGGTTTATGTTTTCACTGAGATTATAAAATATAAGGATAAACGAGACCATACGGCGCATAAAACAGTGAACAGATAATTATATGAACAACTGGTTAATAGGAGTAAAAGTGAAGGTGTCCTTTAAGGTATAAAAAGTGTCCTTAAAAATGCAAAAAATGTCCTTTAAAATACCAAATAGAGGAGGTAAAAGAGTACAAGAAAATTTTAAAAGGATTAATAAGTCAATTTGTGCAAAATAAGTGTCCAAAAAATCAGTGGTTTATACTCAAGGGGTGTTGTTGATTGAAGACAAATACATTAATCTTCACTGTGGTGTGGATATCAAATCTTCTCTTTAAAGATGTCCCTCAGAGAGAAATAAATAAAGGCAATAATAGTGCAGATGGTCTTACTGAGATGAGGTAATTTAATAAAATGAATGTTTCACTCACATTTATTAGAGCCTAAGGAAATCCAGGCTCAAGGAAAATAGCTTGCGGCCAAGTATAGGGTGGCACGTCCCTCCTTTCATCTGTGGTGTTTACTAGATAAAGCAGAGAGGATCGGGAGACAGCACTCCCATAGCGTAACTCTGTGCAATACAGGTGGAGGATTAAATTAAAATTGGTCACACTCACCAGTTATAGAGCCTCTCAATTCCAGGCTCAAGGAGTATCGCCTTGGGTCCTCTTAAGGTGGGGGCCCAAACCTATCTCCCAGCAGCAGTGGCAAGTCCAGGTACCCCCAGTTCAGAGTGACTCTCATCACATGGCTCTTTTGTGGGAGACTAACCAGGGAGAGGACCCTGATCAGGTTGATTTCTAAGTTTGTCGGTACTCCAAGAGAACTGTTTATTTGCTACGTATTCACACCTTTTTTGTTTTGGGAAGCTGCCAACCTCAGCACTTCACCTGGTCTGCTGCTGCTTGTCAGTCTCTCTCTCAAATCAATCAATCTCCTCAACCTCCAAAGTGCTGAGGTTGGCAGCTTCCCAAAACAAAAAGGTGTGAATACGTAGCAAATAAACAGTTCTCTTGGAGTACGACAAACTTAGAAATCAACCTGATCAGGGTCCTCTCCCTGGTTAGTCTCCCACAAAAGAGCCATGTGATGAGAGTCACTCTGAACTGGGGGTACCTGGACTTGCCACTGCTGCTGGGAGATAGGTTGGGCCCCACCTTAAGAGGACCCAAGGCGATACTCCTTGAGCCTGGAATTGAGAGGCTCTATAACTGGTGAGTGTGACCAATTTTAATTTAATCCTCCACCTGTATTGCACAGAGTTACGCTATGGGAGTGCTGTCTCCCGATCCTCTCTGCTTTATCTAGTAACACCACAGATGAAAGGAGGGACGTGCCCCCCTATACTTGGCCGCAAGCTATTTTCCTTGAGCCTGGATTTCCCTTAGGCTCTAATAAATGTGAGTGAAACATTCATTTTATTAAATTACCTCATCTCAGTAAGACCATCTGCACTATTATTGCCTTTATTTATTTCTCTCTGAGGGACATCTTTAAAGAGAAGATTTGATATCCACACCACAGTGAAGATTAATGTATTTGTCTTCAATCAACAACACCCCTTGAGTATAAACCACTGATTTTTTGGACACTTATTTTGCACAAATTGACTTATTAATCCTTTTAAAATTTTCTTGTACTCTTTTACCTCCTCTATTTGGTATTTTAAAGGACATTTTTTGCATTTTTAAGGACACTTTTTATACCTTAAGGGACACCTTCACTTTTACTCCTATTAACCAGTTGTTCATATAATTATCTGTTCACTGTTTTATGCGCCGTATGGTCTCGTTTATCCTTTTATCTTAATCTTGGCACGTATTTTGGTTGTTTTTTATGTGCTTCTCACCATACTTAGGCAGCAATTGATTATTTATTCACATAGCACTTTAATTAACTAAAATTAACAAGCGCCCACACTGTACAGTGTATACCCGTATACACACTTTTTAATCAGATTATAAAATATGCCCGTTCCTAGTGAAAAATCTTCCTTTTCACCCAGCCGCAGGATTATTTCTGGCATTTGCCGTTGAGACTTTACCAATTCCTTACACATGCAAACTAAAAGTGTCCCATACGGCGCTCGATATGCCCGGTGTTTACAGCATGATGTGCATCAAAAATCGTATGTATATCAATATTATTTACAGTAAGTCCAAGTGCCACATAATGATCACCTCAAACCAATAAACTAATGATACTTACAGCTTTATAGCGTTCTTCTCATTGGATCCCGTGGGACATAAAAGAGAAAAAAAAGGGGGAAATATAGTGCTAAATTAAGTTTAAAACTTTTTTCACTGTTTTTAAAACCTTTACTTGCACTATATTTTTCCTTTTTTTTTTTCTCTGTCCCACGGGATCTAATGAGAAGAAAGCTATAAAGATACAAGTATCATTGATTGTTTTATTAGTTTGAAGTGAATACTATATAGCATTTGGTGTTTATATACAGTTACAAGTATTTATAAAGCACTAACAAGTTCCGTAGCGCTGTACAATGGAAGAGACAGTAACAAATATACAAGTTAAACACACAGAACAGTAGGAGAGAGGACCCTGCTCAAGAGCTTACAATCTAAGTGGAGAGGGGTGACACACTAGATTAGGGTAAATACAGAACATGATGTACCAGGGGGTGCATGTGGGCTGGGTGGGAAGAGGAGCAGGATATAAACAGGGGGATCATGGTGTGAGCCGATAGGCTTCTCTAAAGTAATGTGTTTTCAGAGACTTCTTGAAGGACTGGAGAGACGGGGAGAGTCTGATGTTGTGGGGGATGGAGTTCCACAGAAAGGGGGCAGCTCGGGAGAAGTCCTGAAGGCGAGCGTTGGGGGTGCGGGTACGAGCAGATGATAACATCAGATCTTTGGCCGAGCCAAGTGGTCGGGATGGGATATACCTGCTATTAAGGGAGGAGATGTAGGCAGCGGCGTGGTTATGGAGAGCTTTGTACGTGAGGACCAGTATTTTGAATTGGATTCTAAAGGAAACAGGAGCCAGTGTAGAGATAGACAAAGGGGTGAGGTGTGAGAGGTGCGGGAGGTGAGGTGTATGAATTCATAACAGACTGCAGAGGGAGAATCTGGGATCTCTTAAGGCCAGAGAGGAGGAGGTTACAGTAGTCAAGGCGGGAGATAAGCCCTTGGATGAGCATTTTAGCAGAGTCCTGATTAAGAAAGGGACGGATACGTGCAATTTTTAGGAGGAAGTAGCAAGATTTGGTTACAGACTGAATGTGAGGAGTGAAGGAGAGATCAGAGTCTAAGAGGACCCCGAGGCAACGAGCCTGAGCGGTAGAAGTAATGATTGCACCATTCACCTGAAGGAGTGATGGCACCATTCCACTTTTAGCGGGAAGATGAGAAGTTCAGTTTTAGAGAGGTTAAGCTTTAGGAAACGGGAAATCATCCAGAGACCGCATATAATATCGATTATATACAGTTTTGGATGCACATCACATTGTGCGTACTGGGTATATCGAGCACGGTCTTGGACATTTTAACATTGTGTTTTTTTCTTTTTTCAAGCAACCGTAAGAGTTCTGCTGCTCCTCCCAATCATTCGGCTGCATGTTAAGAGCACATTTTTATTGTATATTGTTTTGTATCACTGTATAGTTTCATATGTCTCTACATTTAATGATATAGGGAGCTTGGATCGTAATAGTTTTCACAATTTCGTGCAGAAATATATCTAATTTACCCTTTTGGCCATAAAAATCTACCCTTTAGCTGAATTCCTTGTGGCGTGTCAGTTTTCCTGGTCCTTAATGGTCGGCCCATTCAACGTGAGGCCATTGAGCATTTGCCTGTTTATTCTGGTGCTCCTTCAATACAAATAAATGTGGGTGATTTTGAAGGAGCTCATAGAAGTAGTAGCATAAGGCTGGTCGTCCACTGGGTCCATAGTTTTATGTCCAACCAGCCACGTGTAGTCGTACGTAGTCCTAGGACTAATCCACCAACTCTGGAAGGGATTGAACCTCGTCCATTGCTTCCAATCTCTGTCGTACGACTCCCATCGAATACATCCGACTAGCGATCACTCCCATTCAAATGGGATTTGTGGGCTTGAAGATGGATTTGATGGTTTGATGGGAGTAGAGTTCATGGTGGAAGGATGGAGCTGACAGAAAGATGGAGGAACTGGACTGGGAGAGTGAAGGGATTTCACCCAGTTAACCCCTTCAGAGAGTATTGTAAAAGTTGGTATTTTCAGCGGAGAGACCCTAATCAGAGTACAATAGATTCGTCAGTGGGGCCATAAGAAGGGGTTAGGTGCACCAAGATTAAGGGGTGCAGGAGAATGTGATACAGGGACGGGATAATGTACTGAAGGAAGGAGCATGAGTGAGGACGAGGAGAAATCTTAAAGGAAATGTGCTGAGACAGACATAGGGGAATCGAGACAGTTTGGATGCCAAGAGACAGCCATAAAGATAAATGGAAGATAAAATTATATAAGGCCGAAAGAGACCTGGAAATCAAATGGCAAGAATGGCGCTGGTAGACAGATTGGAAAACCGCAAAAGGTAAGGATTGCGTACAGGTTTCGTAGAGCTATAAAAAGGGGGGGGTCCTGGTTTGAGGTCTTTGTTGTGTCTACCTCTCTTGCCTCAAGTCTTGGAATATCAGAGTAAAGTGCCACAAGATGCAACACAACTGTTTGTGGCATTTTTGCCAATTTTAAATCCACAATGATATGCCTCAACTAGCGCCACCAGTTCTACAGATTGTGTCCCAGGTTTCACCTTCCCTACTTTCAATACTTATCAACCATGGCAAATATAAGATATCGCTTCTGAGAGAGGCCAAGAGATAAAGTGTGGCAGACAAAAAGAGAGAGGGAGACTGATATGGGGATAAAGAGATTGTGAGACAGAGCCAAGGTCAAAGAACAATGAGACCTAGGGCCACCCCAAGCAGCAATACAATGGAAAGATAAGAAATCAAGCACAATAAGTAATGAAGAGCATGCATTGCAGGTACAGGGCGAGGCCAAGATTTGATGGAACAGAGTCTGAGAGACAGAGAGATAGGGATTAGATGGAACAAATTCTGAGAGACTGACCCAGAGAGAGACACAGAGGTCTGATGTGACAGCCCGACGCACCAAGACTTAGAGATCTGAGAGAGCAGAGTCTAGATGACCACATACCAAGAGTAGTTGGTAAAAACAAACTGAAAGACAGACGCAGAGAGTGTTGAGGGGGGGCTCATCGAAATAAAGTGAGAGACGGAGATCAGCTGGAACTATGAGACAGATCGGATGGGGCAAAGTCTGAAAGACTGAGAAATGAGACTCGCATGGAACAAAATAAGACCGCGAGAGGAGTCGGAGATCACATGGAAATTATATTGACAGATTAACCCAGAGACATATGACCTGATTCGTATGAAACGAGACGATCCGGCAGACTCAGAGATATCATTAAAACGGAAATGTAGCGGTTTCGTCCTGGGAATGACCGAGGATAAGAGCGAGCGAGAGAGAATACAGATACAGAATGATACACAATAGCAGGTGAGCCTGAGATAAGCTGACCCTGAGAGTCGGCCAATTTACACTGCGTAAAATAAACACTCTGCCTCTCTAGGGATGACACCTGGCTGATCATAACACCGACCAGGCGCTGATGACAATGTTTCCTGTCATCTCCACCATGTGAAACACCCTCCCCTGCATGCCCCGGTCGCCCTCTTTACTGTTAAAGTTCATACAGTATCTCTGTTGTGTCCTCCTTTGCAGTGTTTGTGCACTGCCTATTTAAAGTACACAGGCCCGACTCCAACGGAGACTCCAGCCGCTACTGGAACCGCTCAAGATGCGATTCTGACCGAGCTGCGAGCATTTGCTTTTATTTGTTGTTTAAATTAACACCACTCATATTGTGTGTGCTTTGTATAGGAGCCGTTACTTTGCAGCTACCAGGAGAAGAACGAGCTATTCCGACGTAGCTTCTGCAATACCGGCTCGCAGACCCTGGTGTTACGTGATTTTGCACGTTAATATAAAGGTACTCATCCTGACCACTTTAAATAGTGTCTCGTTATGGTCTGATGGCGGAGAGCACGGGACTGACTCCGTTTTTCAACCTTGCATTCCCAGTGGGGTGCGGCCCAGAGCTTTTAGTTGGTGGATCTGGAGGAGGTTTTCGGAGCTGGGTCACTTACTCCTCAAGGTCTCCTCGGTCACCCTCGGGTATCTCAGGGAGTCGTATGACTTACCACCACCACGTGAGGTTTTTCAAGCTCATCAACGCATTCATTTTGCCCGGGCCTGTGTTAGGGCTACCCCTTTACGAGCGATTCTGTAGGCGGCATGGTCCTGGGAAGGGGTTAATATGGGTTCTCTTTGACCAGCTGCTTCACATTACATTTCCCCACGACTCTCCTTGTTATGAAATGGGAGACGGATTTGGGCGCGACATGCTCTCGGGAGGAGTGGGACGACATGATCGACCTCACCTCCAGGGTGACGACTTGCTCTGGGAATACTGCTACAAAGTCTTGGCTCGGTGGCACCTTTGCCCCACCAGATTGGCTCGATGCATCCTGGGGGGCCTCTGCTGAGTGCTTTCAAGGATTGCAAAGACGAGGATACTGTTTATCACTACTGGTGGTCCTGTGGCATGGTCAGATCCATTTGGGAGGATGTGTTTGCGGACCTGACTAGATGCTTGCGCTCCCCCTTCCCCCCTCCCAACCCATTGTCAGCCTTGTTGAGCAGGTCCCATCCTTCTGCTCGACTCTAGGATTTTTGCAGCTGTGAACATCCACGTGCGCGTCAGGTAGAAGGGTCCTCCTCTATCCGGGGCTATCATAGATTCCAAGATATGGTATGCCTTGACCAAGGGATGCTTGACTGCGGCGGTGCATGACACAATTCCAGAGCGTGTGGTCTCTGTGGTTTGACGCGTTTGCACCCCCGCCTCTTAGGGCTCTTGCCTTTTCTGGTTGAGGCGAGGGGAGTTTCCCTGTCATGTATGGGATGGGGGGGCAGGATAGTCTCCTAGTCTCCCCATCCCGCTGCCACCATCTAGCATAAACGCTGGATGATGCGGAGGAGTTTCCTTCACCCACCCAGAGTCACAAGCAGCTGGGATTTTGAATTTCCCGGCTGCCAGTCACCAGATCGGTCACTAATGATGTCAGTTCTGTGGCCGCCAATAGTTACCGACTTCCTTGCAGTTTAATAGCTGTGTTATAATACAGTCCCTGTGTGCAGAGCCTATTGATAGGAGCATTAACTAAGGCGATGGGTCATTAACCTGCATCTCCTTGCTGCCCCTGGATATTTGCTTTGGGCCATGTGGAATGTGAGTTTTCCCCTTAGCAGAGGGTCTCTAGGCTTATCTCTCAAGGTGACAGGGGTCACCGACTCGCAGTCCCTGCTGCTTCTGCAGATCTTTCTTGGGAGTAATTACTGGCATTCCTGCCCTGATAACAATACAGGGGTCTTTTCCCTAATTAATCTCCTGGTTAAGAAGCTTTAAGAGCCTTCACACGAGTTTACACATTAGCTGCCAAGGATCTAGGATGGGTTGACCCGTTGTCCATGGACTCTCTGGACCTTTAAAAGTTCACAAACGTTTTGATGTCTAAAGGGGTTAATCAAAGACCACCGAATTGCACCGAACGGTGAATTTCCCCATACAGTGCAATTTCGTGGCCATTCAAAAAGCTGACAATTCAACAAATATTGGTGAATTGCCAGCGATATACAATATACCTTCGGCGGCAGTGAAATCCCCCATAGAGAAGTAATGGTTAATCTTTTCACAGAACACTGAACAGCAGGGGAAAGTTGGCGAAATGCCCAGATTTTTGGTGGTTTCATTCAACAGGTTTAAACAGGCGAATCCCTTAAGTTTAAATGTAAACAAAAAGGGGGCGTGGCTAGCTGTGACGGGAGGAAGACGTGTTTGCCTGGAGCTCTGCCTCCTGCTTCGCTTTGAGGGGGTCTTGAGGGCGACCCCACTTGCTGACTGGCTTTTTTGAGTTCCCAGACCGGCTGACCATTGGGTGTGCTGCCTCCGGATCCCGAGTTGCCCCCCTCCGGTGCCCGGACGGGTGCTTGGGCCTCCTGATCGTCTGCTGAGGCACACGGCCGGTGGCCATTTTGAGGCCTACTCTGCAGCCTTGCCGGATCACGGACTTGCAGTTCCCTTGTCTCCCTGTGGAGCCTACTGCCAGGCGGACATTTACTGTGGGCTGCTGGGATGGAGGGCCCCCATCTCTTGGCCGCTCTGGATGACTGCACGGCGGAGGTTAAGAATGGAGCCTGGCGGTGTGGTGTTCCCGCTCCCCCTCCCAACGACACGCAAATGAGTATATTTTCAGGCCTAGATGCCTGTTTGGAGCTGTTGGGGGAGGAAGACTCGAGTCCGCTTACGCAGGGCACCAGGCACCAGATGATAGCAGTGCTGTGCCGCTGCAGGGGAGCGGAGGCTGAGCTGGCGGGGACCTCACACACCAAGGATCCAGTTGGCCCGGTGGAGGTGGTGGAGACGGCGGTGGCCTGCAAGGACCTTGAAGCTCCAGATGACCAATTGCCAGCTCCTCAGTTTGCAGATGCATCCTGCACTGCACACCGTGGTGGAGCTGGCTGCCGGCAAATGTGCTGCAGAGACGGTGGGGCAGCCTGATGACGATCCGTGGTGGTGAAGTCTCCTGGCGGTGGTAGGCCGTCCCTTGGCTGGGAGCGGTGACGTTCATGGCCCCGCAACTTGTGTGCCGCCATGGACGAAGATATTTTGGGCTGTCTCGTTCGTTGGGCTCTCCAGGCAGTGGTTGTCCCGTAGGGGTGGCCTCTACTGCTCTCTGGCTGGATAAGGGATGAAGAGGTTCACTGATTTTTTTTTTTCCCCCTGGTTCCCTGCCCGTTTCCCAGCACTTCCTCCCCATACGATGACATTTCTGTTGTCACCCCCCTCCCCGATTTGCTTTCACCTGAGCACTGATTTCCCGTTGCGCTACACGGAGTGATTGGCTCATAGGTTTTTTGTTGTTGCGATATTTCACGAGGACTGTGTTTTTGTGGAGTTTTTTATTTTTACCTCTCCCCTTTTCTGTCTTGAGACTTTTTTCCGTTTGAAACATCCCCCCCCCTATGTCGAGGATTTTGATGAGACTTTTATTATTGCCCCTTCTTTTTTTTTTTCGACCTTTTGCAGCTTCCTTATGAGACCCCCCCCCCTTCTGTTTTGTATGCTACATATGCGAGTATCATTTTTGGCCCTGTGAGGCCAACATGCTGGCCGGTCTGTGACCCTTCATTTTTCACAAAATAAAAATCCTAAATAATGAAAAATTTAAACAAAATTCCCCGTTTTTATAACTTTTTTTTATTTAATCGTTTATTATTTTCATTTGCAAAAAAAATACTTTATTCATTTACTTTTTAGAAATTTTTAAGTATTTCTCGGGATTTGTTCGGTGAAATTTGATTACAATAATTTGTTTTTAATAGCTCTTTTTTATTCTGTTTATTATATTAATGCATTTTCATGCATTCTTTTTGTTTAAAACGCCTTCTAAAAGTTGCCTTTTTTTCTTCTTCCTCTTCTACCAATATACCCCTGTTCGGCGGCTGATTAGCTTTTTCTGGCGGCGTTCGGCGGGTCTGCAGCTGCGTTAGGCAATTTATCGATTCGGTAACTTTTCGGCGGTTTGCGGCTGCGTTCGGCAGGTTTATCGGCGGCGTTCGATGGGTCGATTTGGCACACATAGGGGACCCTGCAGTGAATACTGAATTCTCCGCAGGGTCGGCAAATTGTGGTCACAGAAGGAGCGAGCACTCAAAATTTCGATGCGCTCTGAAACCTTGTCCAGCGGCTCACTGAATCTCCTTGAAACATTGACGTCTGGATACAGAGTTCTACAGGAATTCATAATTGAATCTTCAACGTTGCGTTTTCGTTGTTCGCTTGGTCCATGGCTGTGTTTATCTGTATCGTGTCCTAGGCTCAGAGATACTGTTGACTCACTGGATTTCAAACAATCTGATCCTTTATCTGTCAATTAGTGAGACTCTAACACTACGAAACATTACCCACCACCTCACTTCATCTCCAAAGCTCTGAAACTGTATCCACTAGTTCAGTGGGTCTGTAAATCTCTGATGCCCTGAAACATTATCTGCTGACTCACTGGCTCTCTAATTGTCTGAAACATTATCTGCCTGTTCGCAAGGTCTCTTATCACTCAGAAACATGATTTATCTGCAATATAAACAGCTTCTGAAGCTCTGAAACATCTGCCGACATGCTGCTTCCCTAAAGCTTCTCATCATCCTCTAATACAGGGGTCGGTAACCTAGGCCCTCCCAGATGTTTTGGAACTAGATTTCCCACGATGCTCTGTCAATTTAACAAGTGACTGAGCAACCAAATCCTGCTGCTTCCACCTAAAAAACATTGCGCACGTCCGTCCCTGTCTTAATCAGGACTCTGCTAGAATGCTCATCCAAGCTCTTATTATCTCCCGCCTTGACTACTGTAACCTACTTCTCTCTGGCCTTAAGAGATCCCAGATTCTCCCTCTGCAGTCTGTTATGAACTCCTGTGCCAGGCTCATCCACCTCACCTCCCGCACCTCTCACGCACACCTCGCCCCTTTGTCAATCTCCACACTGGCTCCTGTTTCCTATAGAATCCAATTCATTATATTGGTGCTCACGTACAAAGCTCTCCATAACCGCGCCCCTGACTACATCTCCTCCCTTATTAGCAGGTATATCCTGTCCCAACCACGGAGCTCCCCCAATTCTCACCTTCAGGACTTCTCCCGAGCTGCCCCCTTTCTATGGAACTCCCTCCCCCGCAACATCAGACTCTCCCCTTCTCTTCAGTCCTTCAAGAAGTCTCTGAAAGCACATTACTTTCGAGAAGCCTATTGGCTCACTCCATGATCCCCCCTCTGTTCATTTCCTACTGCATCTTCCCACCCAGCCCACATGTACAGCCAGCTTCATATTCTCTATTAACCCTCACCTAGTGTCACCCCCCTCCTCTTAGATTGTAAGCTCTTGAGCAGGGTCCTCTCTCCTTCTGTACTGTGTGTTGAACCTGTAATGTATATTTGTTATTCTGCCTCCCATTGTACAGCGCTACGGAACTTGTTAACGCTTTATAAAAACTTGTAACTGTAGTTCCAAAACATCTGGAGGGCCAAGGTTGCTGACCCCTGATCTAAGTGGGTTTCAAGTCATCTGACACTTCACCCATCTGATAAACAGGCCTCGAAAATCTCAGAAAAGGGCAATTTGGAAACGTGCTACATCCTTAAGACCCTGAAACATGATCTGTCACCGCAGTGTATCTGTAACTGTTTGAAATATTATCCTCCAACGCCTCTAAAAGGGTATTTGTTGTGTGTTAGGGCTTTGAACCTTGATCTGTTGAGTCTTTGGATCTCTCACTCCCTGCAAATTCTTCCACCAGCTCACTGGATCTAACTCTGAAATATTGTCACTCCCTGGATCCCTTACGTCCTCAAACATTTGTCTACAGACTGGATCTCCAAGTTTAAAATCTAATCCACCGTAGAAATGAACCATGCACCTCTATGAAATATCGCCAAATTCACGGGATCTGGAACTCTTAGAAATGTCCTCATTGCATCTCTTATAGGGTTATTCAATAAGAGCTGAACTCGCCACTGAATTGCACCGAACAGTGAATTTCCCCGTACGGTGCAATTTCGTGGCAGTACGGCTGTCAATAATTGACCGTCAATTCGCCAAATATTGGCAAATTGACAGCGAAATACAGTGCAGTTCGCCTCAGATCATCGCAATTCGGCGACCTTTGGCGGCAGTGAAATTAGTCATTACTTCTCTATGGGACAATCTGTTCACAGAACACCGAAATATTGGTGAAATGCACAGATTTTCGTCGGTTTAGTTCGACAGGTTTAAACAGGCGATTCCCATAGGATTCGATGTTAAAAAAAAAAAGGGATTTTTATTTATTTTCCAACAGTTTATTCTTTTCATTTGCAGCAAAAAGTAATTTATTTATTTCTTAGAATTTTTTAGGCATTTTTCTGGGGTTTATTAGGTGACAGTTTTGATTGCCGGTACAATTTATTTATTTATAGAGATTTCTCTCGGTTTCAGTATGTCCTGGGTTCAAGAACATTGAGTTGTTAGTCGTTGCAGAAATACAAAGTAATAAAATGCAAGACATTAAAAACAAAACACAAATATACAGATTAACACAGAAAATAAATATGTAGGAAATATAGTCACTATGTTACATGTTTACAGGTGCATTCTGTATTGAGGTATGTTAATAGGGAGCTCTTGCGGGACTTGAGACTGGGGGGAGATTTGATGGCATCTGGGAGGTTATTCCATAATTGTGGTGCTCTGCAGAAAAATGAGGATCGAGCCACTGTCTTTTTGTATTGTGGTATTGCAAGTAAGGTGCTGGTTCTGGATCGGAGGTTATAGGATAAGGGAACTGCTGGGGGAAGCAGCCTATTCAGGTAGGGTGGTGTTCTGGCACATGTGGGAACCTCTCATATGTGGGGACCGGCGCACTTCCGGTGACGTTTCAGCCGCTCACATCAAGGAACGACCAGCAATGCGCATGCGTACCGCCGATTGGTTACCCCAGCTCTCATGCACGCACACGCAGGCTGCTTGCAGAGCACAGCTGTATGAGGTCCTGCAAGGGCGTACAGTGTTTGTTCTGCCATCTGCTGATATTTTCAGCAAATAACAGGAAGCAGTCCCTGTGAAGTTCTGATTTATATATACCCTGTGTCTCCCCAGCCCCAAGTACAATTACAGATGGCTGTAAACGCAGCGAGCGCGTTTCCGACACATCGGCGGTACGCGCGCGCATGCGCATTGCTGGTGGTCCCCTGATGTGAGCGGCTGAAACGTCACCGGAAGTGCGCTGGTCCCCACATATGAGAGGTTCCCACATGTGCCAGAACAGTGGCAGCTTTCCAGAAAAGTTCTTAAACACCAGGTTGGAAAGGTGAAGGGTGCGTCTAGATTCCAGTGACGGCCAGTTTAGCTCTTTTAACTTGTCACAATGGTGGGTCATGTAGTTACATTGTAGCACAAAGCGGCAGCATGAGTTATACAATGTGGTAAGTTTATGAAGGTGTGTTTGTGGGGCTCTGCATTCACTACATCTCTGTATTCAATGGCTGGCATAAGCATTTGTTGTACAATCTGCTTTCTTACCGCGGGGCTCAGGCAGGATTTGTTTCTGTACAGGGCACCTAGTTTGGGGTAAAGTTTAGATGAGTTTTTCGATGTGAGGCCAAAAGATAGATTTGGGTCTAACCACATACCTAGATATTTGAGAGAAGTGACTGGTCAGCATGCCATTTGATTTTGTCCCCACACATATATGGGGTGTTTGCAATTTGTGTAGTTTAGGGTTTGTTCCAAAAAGCATCGTAACCGTTTTGTCAGTATTTACAAAAAGTTTGTTATCTTTGATCCACTTTTCTACCTTTGTGAATTGTTCTTGCAGCACGGCCTCCAGCTGCGGGAGATTTGGTTTGCTGGTATAGATTACAGTGTCATCTGCGTACACGTGTACTGTTGAGGCTTTGCAGACATTAGGCAGATCATTTATGAGTATTCATACAATTTGGCAGCTTTTGGCGGCACAGATTTTGTTACACAGAAGACTATTGTGTCTTCAATAGATCTTTCTCTATCTGAAATCACATCCACTAGCTGGGCTCAAAATTTAAAGTCCCAAGCTACTAACCAGGCCATAAGAGTTACTTGCCACCAGTTGCTCCACCTAACCCCTACCCAGCCCTTAACTCTGCCCCTAAATACACCCCCTTAAATTCTCTTATGAAATTACCCTGTTAAAAAGGTTTTATTTAGGATAAAGTTACAAAAAATACATTAATATCCAGACATCAGACCCCAGATACATGTATACTCAGTCATCAGACCTCCTTGTGAGCAGAGCGAGGAGACAGGGAAGCTCCTCTCCTCCCCCCTGCCAGTGACAGAGATGAGCTGGGTCAGGTTAGGCAGCTATTTCCTGCCACCGTGCAGCCTAGGGAAGGGGGCTGCACGGTGGCACTGCCGTAATACGCAGCACAAAATAATTTATTGTGCTGCCTGCGTGTGCATTTCTACTCGCCCTCACTTAATTTCTACTCGCCAAATGCGAGTAGGCGAGTGGAAATTTTGAGCCCTGCACTAGCTTTTCTGATCCATAACACTCTGAAATCTCATCCATCATCTCAAGAGAGACCTCTAACTCTATGTACTGTAGTCACATCCACCATCTCTCTGGACCTCTAACTCTGACATATAATCCACGATCTCTAACTCTCTGTAAAATCATCCAGCATCTCTCTGGACCTCTAACTCTCTGAAATAGCATCCACCATCTCTTTGGGCCAATTACTGCAATCTCATTTGCTCTTAACTACTCAAACACTGTGTGCCAACAGTGTGGACCTCTAGCTCTCTATAACAACATCTGCCAAGTCATCAGGGCATTTTTATTTTCTATTTTTTAGCAGTGCCGTTGGGTCTCTGATTCGCTGGAATGTTATCTGCCGATTCACTGGAGCTTTGTAAAGCGGCTTTCATAACAATTGCATCCTGTCAATAGAAACCCCCCCCCCCCCGATTCTGATTTTTCTCTTGTGCCAGGTACTTATTCACGAGAAGACAGGCGTGAAATATTGCTATCCATTTCATTCGCATGTAGGCGCACGAAGAGCGTGAATTAAATCTCCGCGGTCAGAGCGGGCTCGGGTTTCTCTGTTGACCTTTTCGGAAAGATAGCTTCTCTTGCCGCCGAATTCTGTTTTTCACAGACCTGTGTATGCGTTGACTTTCTATTATTTTTGTGGTTCTCTTTAAACAAGTCTTGGCTTTTAACTAGGAACATAATAACTGTATTATTGCGTTTGCCAGACACCTGAGGTGAGATCACCAGCATTGTGGCTAACCACTCTAGTGAGGCTGGGGGAGGTTAGTCTAGTGCAAGAAGCTTGCAATTTAAATTTACCCGTCTGTGTCTCACACCGCGCAGGATGCCCTCGGTCCTGATGGATGAGTGGTGATGAGCTGGAGGTACGCAGTGTGCGTGTGTCTAGACTTGTATTCACACCTGGCCATGACACACGCGCCAGCTGTGACGGCTTAGGTACTTTTTTTTTTCCCCTTCAAACTTTATTGATTTCACAAAAAACAAATCTATAACTAAAACTCCATTTAATTTACATGCTCAACTAAATGATTGCAGATGGGGGGGGGGTCATCAATACACAGAAGAAGGAAAATTGGGAAGGGGCCAACAGTCTGGATACATACACAATACTGTTACAACACAAACAGAAGAAACACACAAGGTATAGCATCATAATGTTTTTCTGGCAGCATTACTTAATACGAAATTAAATTTGATGATCTTCGGGCGCCTTCTACTCAACCGTTTGGTTTCCCGAAAGCCTCATGGGAGTTGTAGTTCAGAAACCTTTGGGGATCTACCCTTTACCATCCTTATTACAAATGAGAAAATAACAATTGTGTTATGGAATGAAAGTTTAAAGGCTCATTGCTGGGAGTTTTATTGCTCTGCAGCGGTATTATATGTATATGTACTTACAGCCCTAATGCATGGAGGAACCCCCAAAAAGACACCAGAATACCCTGAATACATGGAGTATTCCCTAAAAAGAAACCCATACCTCAAATGTATGGAGGAGCCCCTAGAAAGACACTTGCACACTCTGAATATATGGAGGCACCCCTAAAAAGACACCTGTACACCCTGATGTTATGTTTCCCACAAATGTGTTTATATTCATAGAAACATAGAAACATAGAAAAATGTCAGCAGATAAGAACCTTTCGGCCCATCTAGTCGCCCAATTACATGGATACTATACCTGGATTTATCTTTTGTTTAGGATAGCCTTATGCCTATCCCATGTTTGCTTAAATTCAATTACTGTTTTAGCCTCTACCACTTCTACTGGAAGACTGTTCCATGTATCCACCACCCTCTCAGTAAAATAATGCTTCCTGATGTTACTTTTAAACCTTTGCCCCTCTAATCTAAGACTATGTCCTCTTGTTTTGCTACTTTGTTTCCTTTTAAATATACTCCCTTCCTCTACCTTGTGGATTCCCTTTACGTATTTAAATGTTTCTATCATATCTCCTCTGTCTCGTCTTTTTTCCAAGCTGTACATGTTAAGATCATTAAGACTTTCCTGGTAACTTTTCTCCTTCAAGCCATACACCATTTTAGTAGCCCTTCTCTGAACTCTCTCTAAGATGTCTATATATATTCCTACTTTGTTGGTTGTCTTGTATAAAACAGTCACTTACTTATGGATAATCAAGTTGTAGTTTATTAATCTATGTAGAACAGTTTCCTCACAGAGCTGCCTCATAACACTGCTCTGCTTCAGCCGCCATTTTACATCCCTCCGGAACATTCCCACCAACCGACAACAGGAAGTGAGAAATCACCTCAGAGCAGAACAGGAAGTAGAGAGGCAGAAGAAAAGCAATGCGTTCTTCACAGCCAGCAACAGTCCATCCTCACAAAACACACACACTAAACATTCTTACACAGTCTAGCAACCCATACATCACACCTGAATATATGGAGGAGCCCCTAAAGACACCCACACACCCTGAACATATGGAGGAGCCCCTAAAAAGACACCCGCACACCCTGAACATATGGAGGAGCCCCTAAAAAGACACCCGCACACCCCTAATATATGAAGGATCTCCTAAAAAGACACCCGCACACCCTGAATATATGGAGGAACCCCTAAAAAAAGGAACAATGGCATAGAAAATTGGGTAGAGATATCTGGGCCAAATAGTGACATTCTGAACTCAATGGGTACATTTCGGAGATATGGGTGTATACCATTTTAGGTGCTTTATTCTGGAGTATAATTCCAAAGGCAGAAAGTCAAGTTAAGCTTGTTGATAACCAGTGCTGCCATCAGAATTCTTGGGCCCCTTACTAAACCATTGGTCGGGGCCCCTCTTCCAGCAGCTGTCCATTTCAGTAATTAAAAAAAATTAATAATTGTGTCTCCTCTTCTCCAGCAAAAAGATAAAAGTGTTCCCTTGTGGGAGAACGTTCAGTCTGCACCTCCACCTGGGGCAGACCATACAAATCACTCCCTAATGATGAACTCTTGGAGGGCCAGTTTTGGGTGGCATGGAGGGACCCTTACATCTGTAGCACTTGGACAAACAGTGCTGGGCTTGGTCAGGGCCCCCTGGAGCCTCTGGGCCCCTGAACATATCATGGCCTGTCACCCCCTGTTGGCTGCTCAGTCGATAACACCAAAGTGTGTGCCCTACCTACCTGCACCAATGGAGATATGCTTATCAGACCAATCCTAAGGTTACACATTGCCAAGACAGAAAATCCATTGGCTGTCTCCGGCCTTCCAAACACAAATAAGGTCATAGGCCAAAACATTGCATTTTTCCCCATCTGCCACTTGAAATAATGCTGATTTTTGCACGTCCAACTACTCAAGCAGGCCATGCGTCCACACTCTGAGGTTCACTAGTCTTTGCAATCAAAGGAAGGGATAGGTTACATTTAGGGTTACTATGTGAAACTTTACCAAACGGCTACAAAGTGTTGCCCTGCAGTATGTAGAATGAACCTGCTACAGGGGTGAAATGTAACACAAAAAGCTTGTTTTCGTGAAATTAATGTACCGGTTTCAGAAATATCTTACTAAATACTCCATGGCAAGGCTTCCGCAATCTTGGTCCTCCCAGATATTATTTCAGAACTACATTTCCCATGATGCTCAATTACTTATTAGGTTGTCTGTACCACGGGAAATGTAGCTCCAAAACCTCTTGAAGGCCAACGTCCCCTATCCCGGCACTGTGGGATAATTGTTTTGTAACCGCTCCCTCACATTGTGATGGACAATGTATTGGAAGAAGGATTGGCAACATTGGCGTCTCTAGAGTGGGGCCGGGGGGCAATTGCCCCCTAGGTTATTTCTTGCCCCCACCAGGGAAAAGCATACTGCTTCCCCCACGTTGAACTGCTGTATCTCTGTTCCACGTGGTCAATAATGACTTCATTGGAAAGGGCAGAGTCTGACCTTTCCAATGATACCTAACATGACCATATTTGGTGTAAAATAAAAAAGTGACAAAAATGTTAACGGGGTTGAATTGTCTCAGCAGTGAAACGGTTAAGGGTCAGGCTTCATCCCTCACAGTATACATTTTATTTGTTCACTTGATTAATGGCATTTTAGGGGTTAATGGGTAGGCTACATGCCTCACAGTGTGTATATTTCCCGTTTTCTCTTGACAACTTGCATTTTATTGGTTAATGGGTAGGCTACATGCCTCACAGTCTATACATTTAATGTTTTCCCTTGATGGCATTTTAGGGGTTAATGGGCAGGCTACATGC
Source organism: Leptobrachium leishanense (assembly GCA_009667805.1). NCBI lineage: Eukaryota > Metazoa > Chordata > Amphibia > Anura > Megophryidae > Leptobrachium > Leptobrachium leishanense. The sequence continues at coordinate 19,981,166 of CM019075.1, forward strand.
CACAGTTTATTATTTTTACAGTATTTGGTTGTGTAGGGAGAGGTATTAGCAGTAGGAAAAGGGAAGTGCTCATGCCACTGTACAGAGCACTGGTGAGACCTCACTTGGAGTACTGTGTGCAGTACTGGAGACCGTATCTCCAAAAGGATATAGACATCTTAGAGAGAGTTCAGAGAAGGGCTACTAAAATGGTGTACGGCTTGAAGGAGAAAAGTTACCAGGAAAGGCTTAATGATCTTAACATGTACAGCTTGGAAAAAAGACGAGACAGAGGAGATATGATAGAAACATTTAAATACGTAAAGGGAATCCACAAGGTAGAGGAAGGGAGTATATTTAAAAGGAAACAAAATAGCAAAACAAGAGGACATAGTCTTAGATTAGAGGGGCAAAGGTTTAAAAGTAACATCAGGAAGCATTATTTTACTGAGAGGGTGGTGGATACATGGAACAGTCTTCCAGTAGAAGTGGTAGAGGCCAAAACAGTAATTGAATTTAAGCAGGCATGGGATAGGCATAAGGCTATCCTAAACAAAAGATAAATCCAGGTAAAGTATCCATGTAATTGGGCAGACTAGATGGGCCGAAAGGTTCTTATCTGCCGACATTTTTCTATGTTTCTATGTTTCTATGTTTCTATTTCCCTTGATTAATGGCATTTTAGGGGTTATTTTGCAAGTTAAAATCTAAAGGGTCTATTCATCTTTAGATCCTTTGGTTTTTTTTGCCACCATTCGGGTAATCAATTTTGCCAAAAAATATGGTGAATTCCCTATTTGGCAAATGGTAATAAGTGAAAATTGGAGTCGCTGAAGCAGTTATTGGATGTCGTCAAAAACCGTATTTTGAAACCGGTTTTGAAATCTTAGGTTTTTTCCAGTGGTATGATTTAGTGGTGAAAATTATTAGTGCCCCCCCCCCATTTTTGACTGTGGTATCTTATGTGCCTCCCCTATACAGTATATTGTTCCTAGAGTCGCCTCTGATTGGCAACACCAGATCAAGTACGGTTCTAGATACTGCGACATCAGACACGCATACATCTCGCGCTGTGCCGGGTATGACACCTGCCCGTCACCACACATCACAGTATTCATAGAGGCAGAGCGAGATCATCAAAAGGGTCATTCGCCAAGCAGGTAAACGGTGGGGAATATGCTTGCCCCCCCCCCCAAAAAAAGCTGAATTTGTAATGTAATGTTTTCTCATTCTAGTATTATTTCAGCTTTCATATTTTGGCTTCAAATTTTTGTTTTCCGCCGAGCGTCCCCCTTTGTGATGGTCTGTGAGATAGAGCGGCGTGCAGAGATCGGCAGGCCTGAGGCAGGACAGGTGACGGAGCGGCGGTCAGCGTGGTATCGGGTCAGATGCACTTACTTCACTCACTTTGACATACAATCCTTGACCCCGGGAGCGCGGCTGAGGCTAGGGTCAGAGTGGGGCAGTCGGAACGCGCGTGCAGGCGCACTAAATCACGGCGGCAGTAGCAGCACATAACGGCCAATGACGGCCAATATACGCAGTACGTGCGTACAAAAGTGCGCCGACACCACGCAACCAGCAAATGAACGCATTTTTATCAGAACGTTAAACCGCTGCTACTGACGTACAAAGTGCGCTGCGGCCGCATAGCGGCGTGTGTGCGTGATTAGGAGATGTCAGACGCTGCTAGTGTGCGGCCAACATAACGTTCAAACAGCCGGATTTCCCTAGACTTCTTTTTACCCCATCGTCATGAAATACGTCCAGAATTGCGCATCGTCTGACCACTTAAGCGTATTCCGTGAAAAAATGCGTGCGCACGCATCGACGTACATTTTGACGGTGGCTGCAGAAAATGCGCTCATCTGTCCCTAGCCTTAAGGGCAGGATTCATCAGTCTACCTGACTACCCTCCGACTGTCCACACATACCCACCAGGTCCTGTATAGAGTGACAGCGAAGTGCTCAATGTGTGTCTGCTTGTCCTCTTATTGTTTATGTCCCCTAACTGACCCAGTTCACCCGAAGTGACCCGCGTCTTCCATCAGACCTGGGGACCCTATAATTTGAGCTTTCTCGGTGACGGCAAAACTCGGTCTCGCCATATGCTTCAGATCTACATTCCCCTGGCATCTTAAAGGCTGGCGTTATATATCATGGGATATATAGTTCCTCTGGCGTGCTTGGGCGGCTTACGCCCATATCTCCCGGGTGACCCTGGACAGCGGGAACAAATATCTCCATTGCTTGCAAGGTACTCTAACGTCAACCCAATAATCCCCTGATGGCACAGACTGTGTGGCACCGTGTCATGAATGCCAGGCTGATGTAATGGCACAAGTGACTTGCCTAAAAGTGCACCTCACCCACCTCTTTTAGACTCAGTACGTTAGTTTAGTGACCCTGTTGCTTTCTGGTGGTTTCGTGGTGGGATCTAAGCCCCCCAATTTATTTTTCAGATGCAGATCATACATTTCTGGGCGGCATCGCACAGAGAGCGATGTGGAAATGATGTGCTGGCGCAGGAGCCAGAGTCTGTGTGGGAAGTGAACCAGTTTCCCGGTGAGGCGCTGCCAGACACTGGGAACAAAATAACAATGAGTATTCCCACGCAGGAGCTGCACAGCGGCGGCCAGCCCTGAGTCCATCGGCAGGGTGAGAATGTGAGCACAACACGCACATTGTGCGACAGAATAAACACAACGCATTGTCCACACAAAGCACGCTGTGAAATCAGCACATGGAGCATGCACGGATAATGCAGAACCAACACGGCAAACATTATTCAAAGAGCACCGAACTTGCCACCGAATTGCACCGAACAATACAATTTTGTGTCAGGTCGTCTGTCCAGAGAACAATTCGATGATCTTCGGCTGCAGCAAAATGGTTCCATAGAGAAGTAATGGTTAATCTATTCAGAGAACGCCGAACTGCTCCGACGTGTCGGTGAAATGCCCGGATTTTTGGTAATTCAGTTGGACAGGTTTAAACAGGCGAATCCCATAGGATTCAATATAACTAAAATATTACCATTTTTATAATTTGTTTTATTCAACCATTTATTCTTTTCAGTTTCAGCAAAAAAAAGTTTTATTTAACTGTAGGAATTTTTAGGGGGGGGGGGGTTTGGAATTAAATTTTTTTGTTAAACTCCTTGTGGCCCTCGGTATTTTTCCTGTTGTTATGTTCATTGTCTTACCGCTTCTGTGCAGCGATTGAACCAATAATAAACATATTAAAAAAAAAATAATAAAAAAATGGATCAAAATTTCACGAAATAAGTCCAAAAAAATACCAAAAAAAAGTATAAAAAATAAATAGGCTTTTTGCTGAAACTGAATAGAAAAAACAGTGGATTAAAAATAAAAACAATATTTATTTTACATGGAATACTATCCTGTCGAATTGAATCACCAAAAATCATTCGGTGCGGTTCTCTGAATAGATTAAACATTACTTCACTATGGGACAATTTCGCTGCCGCCGAACTGCACTGTATTTCGCCACTATTTGGCAAATTGGCAGCTTTCTGAATAGACTGTCACAAATTTGCACCGTACGGGGAAATTCATCGTTCGGTGCAATTCGGTGGCAAGTTCGGCGCTTATTGAATAACCCTTACAGGGTGCGCAGAGAATACAGCATTAACTTGGCAAACATAGGGCATTCTTCCCTAGTGAACGTTAGCGTTCAGATGTGTAAGTGTTACCGTCATGATAAGTGACTTTCATGCATGCCCCTCGTATTTCTGAATCCGTAAGAAATCACTTGGCGCATCTGTGATTGTGTGCGCTTCCATGAGCTTAAGGTGCCCGTGTTTGTCGCCGTTGCAACAAAGACATTTTTTCTGCTTTTTTAATAACCCGTGCAATGTACTCCGCACAGTTCGTGACCGGAAATACTGCATGAACATCGCACGCTGCACAGGGACAAAGAAAACGGTGCGTAGTGTGTAAACATAGAATACAACATGTTCTTGGCACACATGGGAGCGCGTGAAGTGCAAACATGAACACAATCGCACTATGTACACACTGAAAACATAGTATCAACGCAATACACGGTGTGAGCGCAAATTTTGTAGACTCACTGTAAGATCTCAGTGTGCACAGCAGCGTGCACTCGAAACACACACAGCATGACAACACAATGCACTGGGCAACGCGAGCCAGTAACCCATCGCGGCTCCCTGATACTGGCTGTATTACAGGTTAGCTGCGAGACATGCGCGGCGCTTAAAACATTTCCACTTGGTTCAGTTCGGATTGTTTCGGAATCTGAAAATACTGAATTCAGAAATAGTCGAACTATCGCAAGCTTCCATTATTTCATTATCGAACAGATTTAGAATAGTGGAAAAGTCCAATATATTCGTCTGCTTCCAGTATTGGGAACCTTTATCTATAATGCATACAAAATGGTTAGGGGCAAGGACGACCGTTTCCGAGTCACATGATTAGGCTTAAATTAGGTTAGGGTTACGGTTTCTGGGTGCCATGATTAGTGCTAGGGTTAGGTTAGAGTTACAGTTTCTGGGTGTCATGGTTATGGCTAGCGTTGGTTTTGGCCTAGAGTTAGTTTAGGACCAGAGTTGGGTTACGGTTACAGTTTCTGGGTGTCATATTATAAGCGCAGGGTTAGATTAGGGCTAGAGTTAGGTTAAGGTTACGGTTACAGTTTCTGGGTGTCATGATTAGCACTAGGGTTAGGTGTAGGGTTAGATTAGGGCTAGACTTTGGTTAGGTTTAGGGCTACAGTTAATGGGTGTCATATGATTAGCACTAGAGTTAGGTTACAGTTAGTTTAGGGTTAAGGTTAGGTCTAGAGTTAGATTAGGGCTAGAGTATGTTAGGATTACAGTTTCTGGGTGTCATGATTAACTCTAGGATTAGGTGTAGGGTTAGATTAGGACTAGATTTAGGTTAGGGTTAGGCTTGATTTAGGGTTACAGTTTCTGGGTGTCATATGATTAGGGCTAGGATTAGGTTAGGTCTAGATATGGATTAGGGCTAGGTTTACGTTTTTTTTTCTATAGATTAAATAAGAATTTTCCCGATTTATATTCTTAACAATTTGGTTTGATTTTAATTATTTCATTCGGAAACTGATTTGGAATTCAGGTTGAACCAAATTTCCAACATTTTGGACCATTTCTGAATAGCTGCGACCTGAATCGCACATGCATGTTAGCTGCTGTGTTAGTGGCTCGATTCATAGTAGAAGGGGGCTGCTAGCTGATACCGGTAGTCCGTGGAACTCCATGGAGACTTGTGCAAGCACACTGTACACAGACTTTCGGGGGGGAAGGGACTGAGGGATGATTAAAGGATCCCGACAAATGTGTGTATTTCAAGGAAAGGAGCACATTGTGAGTTGTTTTTTTGGGAGATTAGGGGGTAGAGAAGCCATGTACACTCAGGAAGCCAGCTGTTTCCTTCTCCAGGCTCCGCGACTCAAACTCCCCGACACAAACAAGCAGATCCGGCTATTCTGTACAACCACAGGTTAAGGGAAGCGCTAGGAGTCACAGATAGATAGATTGAAGGGGGGGGGGACGTCGCCAACACTGAGATTCCCAACTTGAGACAAAGACATGGCTCTGTCCAACTAAACTCCGGTCTTTCATGATGGAGTGTTTCTGGTCAGAAGAGCTTGCAATCTTACTTCAGGGGATACGGCAGTATCCAATAGCTCCTACGTGTACCCATTCAGGAGTGTCATTCCCTATGTTGGGCCCAAATCCTTTATTTTTTCCCTCCTAATCTTATGCTCCTCGTAGGGGTTCGTCCATATATTCAGGTGTGCAGGGGTCTTTCTAGGGGCTCCTCCATATATTCAGGGTGTTCGGGTGTCTTTTTAGGGGTTCCTTCATATATTCAGGGTGTTCGGGTGTCTTTCTAGGGGTTCCTCCATATATTCAGGGTGTGCGGGTGTCTTTCTAGGGGTTCCTCCATATATTCAGGGTGTGCGGGTGTCTCTTTAGCGGCTCCTCCATATATTCAGGGTGTGCGGGTGTCTTTCTAGGGGCTCCTCCATATATTCAGGGTCTTCGGGTGTCCTTTTAGGGGTTCCTTCATATATTCAGGGTGTGCAGGTGTCTTTCTAGGGGCTCCTCCATATATTCAGGGTCTTCGGGTGTCTTTCTAGGGGTTCCTCCATATATTCAGGGTGTGCGGGTGTCTTTCTATTGGTTCTTCCATATATTCAGGGTGTGCGGGTGTCTTTCTATTGGTTCTTCCATATATTCAGGATTTGCGGGTGTCTTTTTAGGGGTTCCTTCATATATTCAGGGTGTGCGGGTGTCTTTTTAGGGGCTCCTCCATATATTCAGGGTGTGCGGGTGTCTTTTTAGGGGCTCCTCCATATATTCAGGGTCTTCGGGTGTCTTTCTAGGGGTTCCTCCATATATTCAGGGTGTGCGGGTGTCTTTCTAGGGGTTCCTCCATATATTCAGGGTGTGCGGGTGTCTTTCTAGGGGCTCCTCCATATATTCAGGGTCTTCGGGTGTCTTTCTAGGGGTTCCTCCATATATTCAGGGTGTGCGGGTGTCTTTCTATTGGTTCTTCCATATATTCAGGATTTGCGGGTGTCTTTTTAGGGGTTCCTTCATATATTCAGGGTGTGCGGGTGTCTTTTTAGGGGCTCCTCCATATATTCAGGGTGTGCGGGTGTCTTTTTAGGGGCTCCTCCATATATTCAGCATGTGCAGGTGTCTTTTTAGGGGTTCTTCCATATAATCAGGGTGTATGGGTCTTTTTTTAGGGGTTCCTCCATATATTCAGGGTGTGCGGGTGTCTTTTTAGGGGCTCCTCCATATATTCAGGGTGTGCGGGTGTCTTTTTAGGGGCTCCTCCATATATTCAGGGTGTGCGGGTGTCTTTTTAGGGGTTCCTCCATATATTCAGGGTGTGCGGGTGTCTTTTTAGGGGCTCTTCCATATATTCAGGGTGTGCGGGTGTCTTTTTAGGGGCTCCTCCATATATTCAGGGTGTGCGGGTGTCTTTTTAGGGGCTCCTCCATATATTCAGGGTGTGCAGGTGTCTTTTTGGGGCTGCTCCATATATTGGGGGTGTGTGTCTTTGGGACTCCTCCATATATTGGGTGTGTCTTTTTAGGGGCTGCTCCATATATTGGGGGTGTGTGAATGTCTTTGGGACTCCTCCATATATTGGGGGTGTGGGGGTGTCTTTTTAGGTGCTGCGCGGATGTATAACAGAGCTGCAAAGCAATGCGTCTCTAGTCTAAACTATATTAAAGTTAATGCGCCTTATTAGCTAAAGTGGTCGGGCCGTGTTGAGTGCTCCCCTTACTCTCCCAACTTTCCTGCTGGAATCCTCATCATGTCCATCGGAGTGCTCATGGGAGCGTTCGCTCATAATTGCTTATTAAAAGGAGGGGCAGGAGTTGATTTTTACATAATGTTCCTGTTAATGTAATAATTTTTTTTTTCTTTTATCCGATTAAGGCTAGGGTCAGACGAACGCATTTTTTCACGGAAGACGCGATAGCGGTCATACGATGCACAATTTTGGCCGTGATTTTTTACGGATCCAAACCAGGAAACTTTGGGTGTCTGGACGTTATGTTGGCCAGACATGAGCAGCGTCTGACGTCTCCTAATCACACACACACGCCGCTATGTGGACGCAGCACACTCTATACGTCAGTGCTAGCGGTTCGACGTTCTTGCAAAAATGCATTCGTTTGCCGCTTGAGTTACGCGGCCGGACTTTCGTGCGGCCGTGCTTCGTGTGTGGGCCTGCGTTGGACTTCATTTGCTGCTACCACGGCCGTAATAAAGTGCGGCTAAACGCACGTTCGCACTGCGTTCGTCTGACCCCATCCTAATCGATTAGTCAAAAAAATAATCGATTATGAAAACAATTGTTCGTTGCAGCCTGTAACCGACCCCAGCTGCTGATACACAGCCCTGCTAGGGATGGAGACCAAGTGCAAGGTTCCTTTTTTTTTTTCTTCGCCTGGAACAACTGGCGGTGACAACCAAGCGCAGCTCGACTTGCGTTTGTTGTTCAGAGGCGCGTTCAATACCTCAGCCGCTGCAAGTGCTAAGTTAGCAACTTGCCATTGAACGCCGTTCAGCCACTCAGCGCTCAGCACTGCTAACTTAGCACTTGCAGAGACCCGAGGAGATGCTGCGAGTAGCTGAGTGTGATGTATTAAAGATGGCCGCCGCCATGAAGCAAGTAACAGTTCCGTACAGCAAGATGCCCGCCGCCACGAAACAAGTAACAATTCCGTACAGCAATGTTAATTTTGAGGTTTTTGTAAACCAAAGCACAAAATATTTATTATTTCCCCCTGCACATAGACATATATTACAGTTCAATTTATATTTTGTTTCAGAAGTAAACATAACGTTTATTCAATAAAAACTATCATTTGTGGTGTGTGTATACAAAACGGAATTGTGCTGACTGCTTCTCTTTATTATATTTTGTCCGAGTGATACGCAAAACAATCTGAATCTTTCATTAAAAAATCGTCGGCCATTTTGGATTCAAAGTTCACATCCAAAGGGTTCAACGACACTGCTGCAGCAAACTGAATTGCTGCGCTGCAGCAATTCAGCAGCTGCTGAGGTATTGAACGGGCCTCGGGTGACATCTGACTAATTTGTTAAGAAAACTAATGTGCTCCAGTTCTCTTTGGTTCTTAGTTGAAACAATGGAATCGGTCATGGGGTGTGTGTGTGTGTTTGTGTGTGTGTGGGGGGCGCAAGAAGTTGGGTAAAATCATGCCACCAGTGGCTAGCAGCCCAGCCTTGAACCATAAGGCCATCAGGGAATCCTCATGTTTGGCGTCAGGACTCGATCCTGGAGCCCAAACGTCTGTGGGCGAGGAACGCTTTTTCAGAATCCTCCTGACGCCTCGGCTTAGACTCGTTACTAAATGTCAAAGTTATCACTGAAAAACGCAGGTCAACCATCTGCTCAGTCATCGCCAGTACTCAGTACTGGTCTACATCCTGATCCGGTCAGACATTCTATATGCTCTCTATCCACCTTGTACCAGACCCATCTGCTTTGCCCACCGCCTTGTGATATCCTCTGACCTCGGACCTCCTATTGACAACTCTTCTGCCTACTCATGTGCTCTGGCATAACCCAAAAGGCTACCAGGCACGGGACCTATATCCTTACACTGCTGGACTCTGGAGTAACGCTCAAGAGGTGGGACCCCCTCAAGCAATAAGAGGTCCAGGGTGCGATTACAGAACCACCCCTAGTGGAGGTTCTGAAACACGTGAGTGTCCTATTTTTACCATATATATTTCAGTTATAATAGTACTGTACTATATATTTTCTCCTCTTCCGAGATATATCTACCATCAAGACCAAATATCCACCATACGGGACAAGTATCTACTATACGGGCGAAGTCCCCCCTAAAGAGACTTGAAGGCGCACATTTGGAGTCTTGAAGACTCCCCACTTGTGAGTTCTCTAACTATTACTGTGTGGTTTCCAGATTTCAGTATATACTGTGCAATGGTCTCTCTTTTTGTCCTCTTCTAGGATCTATGGACTAATTCGATTTAAAGATCACCGATCTGTTTGTATTGACCATCTAATACGTCGTTGTATATGTTTTATGCGCTCCCATATACCTTGGTATTAATTTCTACAGTCAGTGAGGAGTGGAGGATACACTCAGCTGGTGAGCTGCAATTACATAACCCATTTTTTCTTCACTAAATCCTTAAGCGCCTATACACTCACCTTTTAGGTTTTTTCATTCACATACATGACGTAGTCGTAGATGCCGGGCAGGAAAGATCTAGACGCTCCACTCAGACAGTGCAGCTCTATTGGAAATTAGTGACGTTTCAGCCATATCATGGTCTTCCTCGAGTCTGTCTTATGGCCGTAATGTCTAATTTCCCAATAAAGCTTGGCTGTCTGAAGCCTAAGTGGCATGCACGGACCTCCCCCTTTACTGTATGTTTGTCACGCTCCTCGCTCCATCAGCCCGGGTTCCTCCTTTCATAGCCCGACAATCAAGAATCCCGGCCACCATCATCACTAGACGGCAAACGCCCGGTCCCCACACCAGATCCATGGGCCCAGCTGTTGCGACCACGGAGTAGACGGCAATCCTTCCTGCACCCTCCAGAGCTCAAACTGAACGGAGCATGCGCCGATTATGATCCCCCCCAGTGTCGCATGCAACGCGGCTCCCTATGATGACTTTTCGCACGCCCGTGTGGCCACCTCACGGAGTTCGCATTAGTCTTACGGAGGATTGCGCTTTGTAGACCCGTCCAACATCCGATGTAGCTTTTCGATGGGGAGGAAAACTGCATGCCCGTTGTAACGTGATAATAGTGCTACTGCTTCGCTCGTTGTTAACCTGTTTGCCGCCAGTCTATATGACCTTTCTGCTTGCCTACCGATCACGTCGCAACCTGAGTTTTGCTTCCATACCTCTATTGTGAGCCTCGCTATATATTGACTTGTTCTATTCTTCCACTCAAGTTGGATCTTATTCCTGTACGATATCAACTCTGCCAAGTCTCATCTCATCAGCATCTGTAGCCTGGCATCGCTGTCACTTTCGTGAGAGAGCTGTTAATCACGTGCATAGCCTCTCAATTAAGTGGTGGCACCGTACAGGTCGTCATCCCTGCACTGCTGTTCCTGCTTCTGGAGACCTGACAATGTATGCGGGAGCCTGGCCATGCTCTGGGTCATTGAGCACCTGCTAGAGCGTCCTTTATGTTGGTTTATTTATTAGGAGTGCGTCTCTCCTTCTCATTGTTATTTGTAGATGCTGGGGGGCACTTGAAATCGGCTGTCCAGGAGCGGGGGGGTTGATCTTGAAATTGCTGTCCAGGAGCGGGGGGGGATCCTGAAATTGGTTGTCCAGGAGCGATGGGGGGGGTCGGTCTTGCAATCGGCTGTCCAGGAGCGGGGGGGGGGGTTGATCTTTAAATCAGCTGTCCAGGAGCGGGGGGGGGTGGTCTTGAGGTTGGCTTTCCAGGAGTGGGGGGGGGTGTCGATCTTGAAATCGGCTGTCCAGGAGCAGGGGGTTCGATCTTGAAACTGGCTGTCCTGGAGCGGGGGGGTCGATCTTGAAATTGGCTGTCTTGGAGCGGGGGGGTCGATCTTGAAATTGGCTGTCGTGGGGGGGGGTTGATCTTTAGATCGGCTGTCCAGGAGCGGGGGGGGGGTTGATCTTTAAATCAGCTGTCCAGGAGCGGGGGGGGGGGGTTGGTCTTGAGGTTGGCTTTCCAGGAGTGGGGGGGGGGTGTCGATCTTGAAATCGGCTGTCCAGGAGCAGGGGGTTCGATCTTGAAACTGGCTGTCCTGGAGCGGGGGGGTCGATCTTGAAATTGGCTGTCCTGGAGCGGGGGGGTCGATCTTGAAATTGGCTGTCGTGGGGGGGTTGATCTTTAAATCGGCTGTCCAGGAGCAGGGGAGGGGGTCGATCTTGCAATCGGCTGTCCAGGAGCGGGGGGGGGGGTTGATCTTTAAATCAGCTGTCCAGGAGCGGGGGGGGGGTTGGTCTTGAGGTTGGCTTTCCAGGAGTGGGGGGGGGTGTCGATCTTGAAATCGGCTGTCCAGGAGCGGGGGGGTCGATCTTGAAATTGGCTGTCGTGGGGGGGGGTTGATCTTTAGATCGGCTGTCCAGGAGGGGGGGGGGGGTTTGATCTTTAAATCAGCTGTCCAGGAGCGGGGGGGGGGGGGGTTGGTCTTGAGGTTGGCTTTCCAGGAGTGGGGGGGGGGTGTCGATCTTGAAATCGGCTGTCCAGGAGCAGGGGGTTCGATCTTGAAACTGGCTGTCCTGGAGCGGGGGGGTCGATCTTGAAATTGGCTGTCCTGGAGCGGGGGGGTCGATCTTGAAATTGGCTGTCGTGGGGGGGTTGATCTTTAAATCGGCTGTCCAGGAGCAGGGGAGGGGGTCGATCTTGCAATCGGCTGTCCAGGAGCGGGGGGGGGGGTTGATCTTTAAATCAGCTGTCCAGGAGCGGGGGGGGGGGGGGGTTGGTCTTGAGGTTGGCTTTCCAGGAGTGGGGGGGGGGTGTCGATCTTGAAATCGGCTGTCCAGGAGCAGGGGGTTCGATCTTGAAACTGGCTGTCCTGGAGCGGGGGGGTCGATCTTGAAATTGGCTGTCCTGGAGCGGGGGGGTCGATCTTGAAATTGGCTGTCGTGGGGGGGTTGATCTTTAAATCGGCTGTCCAGGAGCAGGGGAGGGGGTCGATCTTGCAATCGGCTGTCCAGGAACGGGGGGGGTTTGATCTTGAAATTGACTGTCGCGGTGGGGGGTTCAGTCTACCTTGAAATCTGCTCCCACAGCGGGGTGGGGTTCGGTCGATCTCGAAATCGGCTATCCCGCAGCGGAGGAGTCGATACAATGACTGCCATCATTCTCTTGGGATTTCTCCGTGGTAAAGCGTCGTGATTTCCCCCTTGCAGCGTATAAATTCTGCACGCAGCAGAGGAGCGTGTGTTGACCAGACCCTCCAGATGTTTTTCAACTACGTTTCCCTCGACATTGCCAACCTAATAAGTCACTGAGCATCATGGGAAAGGTAGTTCCAAAACATCTGGAGGGTCCAGGTTGCTAGGTTGCTGACCCTTCACAGATGTAGATGTCAGATGCGTCTGGGAGGAAAGCATGTTGGCTGATCTGGACAGCCTTCCTGGTGGTATGTAGGGGTAGGGCTATAGGTAGGTACACCATAGGTGGCTTGCAGAAACCGTGAAAGAAAAAAGCAGACCCCTCCAACACACGGCCAGCCCCAGATACGCAAGCTGACACCTCTATCTCAATATGAAATTTTTCTATTTATTTCCGCCTGTGCTATAGCCCGTTCTCTCTGCTCGGCGCCATGTTTTATACCATAACATTATATATCAACGGAACAGCAGTTATAAAGAAGAAAAGTCAAACACAGAAAAAAAAAATGATAGATACTTCACATCAACCTAAGCAAGTTGAGCTTCCCTTTTCTGGTTCTTTGGCTATAACTTGTCATAGAATACAGATAATTGAACAAGGTTTGTTGCATTTCATACTTGATTGAATTCTCTTTCCATTGATATATAGTGTTATGGTATTACTCCAAGAAGAAGTGGTGCTTTGAGTCATGAAACCTCAAAAATTAGATGCCACCGCTACCAAAAAGGGAGATTTTGGTCTCGTCACTCCATATAACGCTGTCCCGTTGTTCCGCCGTACAGTTAATATGGGTTTTAGCCTGGTTTAATCTTTTCAACCTTTGAGAGATATAAATGGGTTTTTTTTTTGTGGAATTCTAACATTTTAGACCAAATTCCTGCTGTCTGCGCCGAACAGTCCTTACACTGAGCATCACGTTGCATTGTGTCATTTCATCTTACAGTGGGGCAAAAAAGTATTGTCAGCCACCAATTGTGCAGGTTCTCCCACTTAAAAAGATGAGAGAGGTTTTTTGAAGCCTGGTCCCTCTAGGCTGCCTGTACTGTCGTCGCAGGTAGTGGAGCTTGCCTCGCACGCACCTCCTCCTTCGGATCATCTGGGTTTCTATGTCCTGATGGCTGCTCCGAATTCCCTGCCCCTCACGAGAGGGATGCTGATGGAACTGTGGCGGGAATTCCGGGAGTCGTGGCTCCTCGACCGTCAGGAGGCTGGGTGGAGCGGTGCGGCGATCCCTGCTGCTGCGGCGTCTGGTGATGAGCCGGTGACAGACCCGACGGAGACGTGGCCCTGCGGTGACCCTGCTGGATGCGGAGGCAGCCCTGAGGACCCGACCAGGAGTGACCCGTTACTGGAAGAACGGGCCCCGAGTGAGCTTCTTGATCCCTCGGAGGTCTTACCTGCTGTGGAGGAGGCTGTCCAGATCGCTGCCTGCTGCGGTTTGGTGGGGCCCTTTGAAACTCCGCTGTCCTCTGTGATGCTGGGGCGGTCTAGCGACTGCGGGATGGTCCCGGATTCCTGGAGGTGTGAGGTCCGGTCTGCTGCAGCCCCTGTTGTGGGCCTACTATCTGGCGTGCCCTTCGGACGGGACTCACTCTCTGCCGCGGTGGCCTGCCTTGCTGACCGGGCATGTCCTCTGATGAGCCTCTCACATGTCGCGTTGGGGGCCCGGCATCTCCTTCTACTCTGGGACACAGGCTGAAGATGTAGATGAATATATGGGCTGCTGTCCCCCTTCCCTTTTCTGCGTGTCACCCCCACCCTGATGAATACCCCCCTGTCATTCTGCGACACTTTTTGTCTTTGAGGACATTTTTGTCTTTTCTGGATACTGAATGACCTGGATAGCCCCACTCCCGGATTCCTGGTTGCTGAATACCCCTACGTGGTTGTTTCCTTATTTTCCCCCTCAGAAGTGTTTATCCCCCCTGATTTTTTATTATTTTTTTTCCTCCCTGCTTACATTCCCCTCCCCCCACACACACTTTTTTGAGGACTCTTGCTGAGTTTTTCTCTCCCCCTCCCCCCGGACACTCTTTAGCGGACTTTCCTTCACCTGACCAGGACGTGGATTGGCATGACGGTCTGAGCATCTGGCCCACAATTTTTTTTTTCTCTTTCTTTTTGTGTGCGGGACCATAGGTTGCCCTGGGTGAGACATTGGAGCGGATACCATGGCTCTGTTTGCTCCCTCTGGCCCCAGGACGCCTGGCCCTGTGGCTCCTTCCGTCGCCTCCAGTCATCTTGCGAGGTTGCTGGAGCGAGCCAGGAATGCCACTTTTTCCTGGGCTGTCCCCCGCCCCTTTCCCTTTTTTTTTTTAAATTTTACTATTTTATGTGGATGCCCCGTCCCCTGTCTGACGACGAGACCACCTTCCTGGTCACTTCTGTCTGAGTGCCTTTCTCCCTCACTTTTATTTTTTGTTATCATTGAACCTTCTCGTTTTTTGTTTATGCTTCTGTATGATCTACTGTTGGCTTATTTAAAAAAATAAATTTTTTTGAATATCTTAAAAAAAAAAGATGAGAGAGGCCTATAATTGTCATCATAGGTAACTTCAACTATGAGAGACGAAATGTGAAAAAAAAGTCCAGACAATCACATTGTCTGATTTTTAAAGAATTTATTTGCAAATTATGGTGCAAAATAAGTATTTGGTCACCTACAGTACAGAACAAACAAGCAAGATTTCTGGCTCTCACAGACCTGTAACGTCTTCTTTAAGAGGCTCCTCTGTCCTCCACTCGTTACCTGTATGAATGGCACCTGTTTGAACTTGTTATCAGTATAAAAGACACCTGTCCACAACCTCAAACAGACACACTCCAAACTCCACTATGGTCAAGACCAAAGAGCTGTCGAAGGACACCAGAAACAAAATTGTAGACCTGCACCAGGCTGGGAAGACTGAATCTGCAATAGGCAAGCAGCTTGGTGTGAAGAAAGCAACTGTGGGAGCGATCATTAGAAAATGGAAGACATACAAGACCACTGATAATCTCCATCGATCTGGGGCTCCACGCAAGATCTCACCCCGTGGGGTCAAAATGATTACAAGAACGGTGAGCAAAAATCCCAGAACCACACGAGGGGACCTAGTGAATGACCTGCAGAGAGCTGGGACCAAAGTAACAAAAGCTACCATCAGTAACACACTACGCCACCAGGGACTCAAATCCTGCAGTGCCAGACGTGTCCCCCTGCATAAGCCAGTACATGTCCGGACCCGTCTGAAGTTTGCTAGAGAGCATTTGGATGATCCAGAAGAGGATTGGGAGAATATCATATGGTCCGATGAAACCAAAGTAGAACCTTTTGGTAAAAACTCAGCTCGTCGTGTTTGGAGGAGAGAGAATGCTGAGTTGCATCCAAAGAACACCATACCTACTGTAAAGCATGGTGGCGGAAACATCATGCTTTGGGGCTGTTTTTCTGCAGAGGGACCAGGACGACTGATCCGTGTAAAGGGAAGAATGAATGGGGCCATGTATCGTGAGATTTTTGAGTGAAAACCTCCTTCCATCAGCAAGGGCATTGAAGATGAAACGTGGCTGGGTCTTTCAGCAGGACAATGATCCCAAACACACCGCCCGGGCAACGAAGGAGTGGCTTCGAAAGAAGCATATCAAGGTCCTGGAGTTGCCTAACCAGTCTCCAGATCTCAACCCCATAGAAAACCTTTGGAGGGAGTTGAAGGTCCGTGTTGCCCAGCAACAGCCCCAAAACATCACTGCTCTAGAGATCTGCATGGAGGCATGGGCAAAAATACCAGCAACAGTGTGTGAAAACCTTGTGAAGACTTACAGAAAACGTTTGACCTCTGTCATTGCCAACAAAGGATATATAACAAAGTATTGAGATGGACTTTTGATATTGACCAAATACTTATTTTCCACCATAATTTGCAAATAAATTCTTTAAAAATCAGACAATGTGATTTCCTGGATTTTTTTTTTCTCATTTTGTCTCTCATAGTTGAAGTTACCTATGATGACAATTACAGGCCTCTCTCATCTTTTTAAGTGGGAGAACCTGCACAATTGGTGGCTGACTAAATACTTTTTTCCCCCACTGTATGTTCACCCAGATGATTTTTTTTCTGTCATGTAGGCACAGTCTCTCAATTCTTCTATCGTCACTTGCTGTTCCTGCCTTTACCAGTCTGGTTTTGTAGCGACTGCGTCTCCTTATTCCTCTTCAGAAATTGCGAAATGCCACATTTGGTTAAGTTTCCACCAATATCTCTTGTAATTTCTTCATAACTGTTGCCTTGTTCACTTAATGGTACCATTTTACATCACTTTCTGGATGAACCGTCAACTTTTTGTGCTAACGCTTTAATTTTATTACGTTTTACAAGCTCCGTATATGGAAGAACACAAAAAACTCGACCAACTTGATAGCAATCACCTAACACGCTGACTAATGTCCTCCTCTTGGTTATTCGGCTAGAACTTTGCATAGAATACAGATAATTGAACACACTTTGTTGCATTACATTCTTGATTAAATTATCTTTCCACTGATATATAATGTTATGGTATTACTCAGGGGGCAAGTCCTGGGAAAAAAAGTGAGGGAACTCACCCACAAATTCCACAACCCCTATTACCTGAAAAAAAAACATATATCACGAGTAAAGCAGTACGTGGTGATACCATTTTTATGGGGTTAACCTTACGTTTAAAAGACAAGCTTTCAAGAATGTAACCTCTCCTCTTCAGGTCTGGAAACTATACTGATCAGTGAAAGGTATCACTACGTACAGGTATACTCGTGATTTTGGCAACTGGACTAACACACTATATATAATATATATATATATCACATACATATATATATATCCAGGCACAGACCCCCCAGAATTATATACACAGGCACAGACCCCCCCCAGAATTATATACACAGGCACTGGACCCCAGAATAATATACCAGGCACTGGACCCCAGAATAATATACCCAGCACTGAGCCCCCAGAATAATATACCCAGCACTGGATCCCAGAATAATATACAGAGCACTGAGCCCCAGAATAATATACCCAGCACTGGTTATATAGATATATTTGCCCCAGCTCACATGGATATTATTGCCCCCAGCTCACGTGGATATTATTGCCCCCAGCTCACGTGGATATTATTGCCCTCCGTTCACGTGGATTTAATTGCCCTCAGTTCACGTGGATATAATTGCCCCCAGTTCACGTGGATATAATTGCCCCCAGTTCACGTGGATATAATTGCCCCCCGTACACATTGATATAATTGCCCCCAGTTCACATGGATATAATTGCCCCCAGTTCACATGGATATAATTGCCCCCAGTTCACATGGATATAATTGCCCCCAGTTCACATGGATATAATTGCCCCCAATTCACATGGATATAATTGCCCCCAGTTCACATGGATATAATTGGCCCCAGTTCACATCATGGATATAATTGGCCCCAGTTCACATCATGGATATAATTGGCCCCAGTTCACATCATGGATATAATTGGCCCCAGTTCACATCATGGATATAATTGGCCCCAGTTCACATCATGGATATAATTGTCCCCAGTTCACATCATGGATATAATTGCCCCCAGTTCACATCATGGATATAATTGCCCCCAGTTCACATCATGGATATAATTGCCCCCAGTTCACATCATGGATATAATTGCCCCCAGTTCGCATCATGGATATAATTGCCCCCAGTTCACATCATGGATATAATTGCCCCCAGGTCACATCATGGATATAATTGCCCCCAGGTCACATCATGAATATAGAAAAGAGGGGGGGGGGTTCCCTAGTGGCGCAACAGTTATTATATAACAAATGTCAGTGTTATATCAACCTTGACCGTCAGATGTGCATAGATCCTTGCAGTTCACATAAAGTGCATCCTTAATCATGTAAATGTAGCTGCTAGAGAGTATAAAGTGCTAGTGCAACAGTTGATCATACCATTTACACAGTGCTAAAGTGCAAAAGCGACAATAAGTGCATATAGTGCAAATATATGTAGCAATGTCGCGTTTAGAAATGTGGCCCAAGTCCAGATGTTAGCATCCACTTAGGGATGCATAAAGAGCCTTACGCCAATTTTCAGTGCGTACTGAGGGTCTAGCGTCCTTATTGTTCGTTTCCAGAGTTCCTAGATGGGCAGACTGTGCACCAAAATGTGCTCTGCAGTTGGTTGATGTGACAGCTTCTCCTATGACACCAATTGGCTCCACAACAAACGGGAGATAAAAAGAGAGAGAAGGGTAATGGTGCAATAACGTCTTATGACCGTTAGAAAATCGTATATTGTAGTGATTTCACACTTAGAAATTCCAGAGCCTCTTATATCCGGGGCTCTGGAGTGGAACGCTTTGGGCCAACTATAGGGTGGCTACTTCCCTTCTTTGGAACATCGTCATTACCTTATTCCACTCTATTCACAGGACGGACTGACTGCTGATGCATTCGGACAGGCCCTGCAGCTGCTCTCCGCGACGATACTTACCTTCCTGGGCGACGCTGGGAAAGTTTTCCCCGCGCGCGCTCGTTGGAAGGACCCCAGCCGTGATCACGTGGTCGCGGCTGGGGTCCTTCCAACGAGCGCACGCGCGGAGACATTCCCGGCGGCGCCCAGGAAGGTAAGTATCTTCGCGGGGGGGGCATATCCATGTGTGAGCTGGGGGGCAAATCCATGTGTGAGCTGGGGGGGCAAATCCATGTGTGAGCTGGGGGGCAAATCCATGTGTGAGCTGGGGGGGCAAATCCATGTGTGAGCTGGGGGGCAAATCCATGTGTGAGCTGGGGGGGCAAATCCATGTGTGAGCTGGGGGGCAAATCCATGTGTGAGCTGGGGGGCAAATCCATGTGTGAGCTGGGGCAAATCCATGTGTGAGCTGGGGGGGCAAATCCATGTGTGAGCTGGGGGGGCAAATCCATGTGTGAGATGGGGGGGCAAATCCATGAGTGAGCTGGGGCATATCCATGAGCTGGGGCATATCCTTGTTGTGAGCTGGGGCATATCCATGTGTGAGCTGGGGCATAGCCATGTGTGAGCTGGGGCAAATCCACGAGTGAGCTGGGGCAAATCCACGAGTGAGCTGGGGCATATCCACGAGTGAGCTGGGGCAAATCCATGTGTGAGCGGGGG
>CM019075.1:21488888-21571240 GCA_009667805.1 Leptobrachium leishanense
AACTTAGTATCTCATTCATTGAATGTTACATTTTATTCACATCTGACATTTTGAAACTATGCTCATCCTTATGCCTTAACCCCTTAAGGACCCAGGACGTACCATGTACGTCATTGCAGCGGGTCTCTTTTAGACCCGCTGACGTACATGGTACGTCCTGCGGTTTTTTGAGCGCTGGAAGTGATCGGATCGCTTCCAGCAGCTCAAACGCCATTGCAGGATGCCTGGGAGTCCAGGCATCAGTGCAATGGCGGTGAGAAGTGCCGGGGCACCTTGTGATCGCTCCCCGGGAGCGATCAACATCCGGTTTTACCGGAGAGGTCCCCGGCACTTCTAGAGAGCGCTGGAAGCGATCGGATCGCTTCCAGCTGCTCTGTGTATATTGCAGGGATGCCTCGACATCGAGGCATCCTTGCAATATGCTTACCTGCCGCCGGTCCGCTAAGTGATCGCTCCCCCCGAGCGATCACTTCCGGGTAGCGGCAGGAAGTACTGAGTGCCATCAGAGAGGCAGGCTAGCAACATCCAATCAGAAGTAAAAAAAAATCAAAATAAAATTTCTAATTTGTCAGGTCAGGTCAATATTTTGTAAATATTGGCCGTGACCTCTGTGATTCTCCCTCCCTCTCCTCACTTGTGTTTTGGTGAGCGAGAGAAGAGATCAGATTTGACAGGTTAGAGATTTTAGTGAGATTAGAAAAATTGAGGCAGATTTAGAGAGATTTTAGTGAGATTAGAAAAATTGAGGCAGATTTAGAGAGATTTTTGGGAGATTTAGAAGAATTGAGGCAGGTTTAGAGTGATTTAGAGAGATTTAGGTGTTTATTTGTATTTTCTTGTGAAACCCAACAGTTCTTCTAAGAACCAACAATCCGCTTATTATATATAATAATTATAAAATTCTATAATCTATTATATATAATGTCTGAGAGGGTGTACAGCGCCGAGGAGGCATATGCCATCCTGGCGTCAGAATCTGAGGCATCTGCGTCAGACTCCGACCCTGATTTCGACCCCGCCAACTGCTCAGAGACGTCGCTAGATACATCATCTACGCTGGCTGATGTATCTAGTGATGTTTCTGATGCAGATCCTGGGTCACCACCTGCCAGCAGGAGACGCACAGCTCCAGCTGAGTGGGGTAGTAGTGCCTCATCGCCAGAGGCCAGATATCCCTCCTTTCACGGCAAATCCTGGCATCAATATTGATGTTGCAGGATTTACCGCCACACAGTTTTTGCAGGTGTTTATGGGGGATGATTTGTTGGGCCACATCGTGGCCCAATCAAATCTGTATGCCCATCAGCATTGTGCTGCGAAGCCAGGCTCCTACTTGGCAAGGCAGCAATGGACCCCGCTAGATGTGCCAGAATTTCTGAAATTCTGGGCACTTACTATGCTGATGGGCATCAAAAGAAGCCCTCAATTCGCTCCTACTGGAGCAGTAGCCCTATCTGCTCTACCCCCATTTACCCCCAATCAATGTCACGTAGAAGGTATGAAAACATTTTGCGTTTCATGCACTTCAGTGACAACAGCCTGTGCCCTCCTAGAGAGCATCCCCAGTTTGACAGGCTGTATAAAATCCACCCCCTGATTACCCACTTCGCCGCCAGGTTTGCAGAGGCTTATACACCTGGAAGGAATATCTGCGTGGATGAATCCCTAATGAAATACAAGGGAAGGCTGGGATTCAAGCAGTATATTCCTTCCAAACGCTCCAGGTATGGAGTGAAGGTGTATAAGCTCTGTGACAGCGAGAGTGGGTATACTCAGGCCTTCCGGGTGTACGAGGGAAAGGATAGTAGCCTTGACCCTCCAGGTTGCCCAGAACACATGGGAACCAGTGGCAAGATTGTGTGGGACCTACTTTTCCCCCTGATGAACAAAGGGTACCACTTGTATGTTGATAATTTTTATACGAGTGTCCCTTTGTTCAAGCTGCTGTATTGTTTTGATACAGCAGCATGCGGTACTGTTCGCAAGAACCGCGTAGGTTTCCCAGCACAGCTTGTCCGCACCCGGTTAAAAAGGGGGGAGACCTCAGCTCTGCGCCAGGAGGAGCTGTTGGCGGTCAAGTACAGAGACAAGAAGGATGTATACCTTCTATCCACCATCCACACTGAGAGGTCTGTGGAGGTCTCTGTACGTGGCAGAGCTGAGCGCATCAGGAAGCCAGTGTGCATCAAAGCCTATAACCGGCATATGGGTGGGGTTGATCTGGCAGATCAGCTGCTCCAGCCCTACCAGATTATGCGGAAGTCAAGGGCCTGGTACAAAAAGGTTGCAATTTACCTGATGCAAATTGCAACCCACAAACCCCGGAGTGACGCTGTCCTTTTTACAGTTTCAGCTCCAGGTCATTTCGGGGCTTTTGTACCAGGATGCACCTGCTCCCCGGGCGGTGATGGGGGACAGAGTTGGGGCTACGCATTTTATTTATAAAATCCCCCCTACTGAGGGCAAACAGAAACCCCAAAAAAGGTGCATGGTGTGTTTCAAGAGGGGGCAGAGGAGAGACACAATCTTTTACTGCCCAGAATGCCCTGGACAACCCGGTCTGTGTCTTGGGGACTGTTTCAAGCTATATCACACGGTGCGTGATCTGTGAGTTTTTTTTTCCTTTCTATTTTTTCTCACACTCCAGTTAGTTAGTTCAGTTTAGTTTTTTCTTTTACTGCACCAGACTTTTACATTTTATTCGTACATTTTTATGTTCTACAATTGGTGCTGTATTTTGCCAAAATCTTTGCACACCTATGCATGGGGGGCATGGGTGTACTCAGGAGACCTTGCAGAAAACAACCTGGAGAGTTTTCATGCAGTAACAAACAACAGTGTCTCCTAAATCACAGTCCAAATCTAATGTGGGCGTAAAAATAAAAAATTGAAAAATTACCGCCACACACCTTCTCAAATGTTTTGGGCTAAAACCGTTGCATCCATGGCATCAAAGCACTCCATATGCAATACCTTGGGGTGTCAACATAACAAATATAAACAATTTCTGGCAATAATTCAAACTGGGGTATGCGGTAGACCCAAAACCAAAGATAGGCCTAGCTGAAGAAATAATCTCAATTTCAACTCCAATGACAAAGTCATAAAAATTGTATTTGAACCTTCCCAAAATCCTGGCAAACCTATGCATGGGGGGCATGGATGTACTCAGGAGACCTTGCAGAAAACAACCTGGAGAGTTTTCATGCAGTAACAAACAACAGTGTCTCCTAAATCACAGTCCAAATCTAATGTGGGCGTAAAAATCTGAAAATTGAAAATTACACCACACACCTTCTCAAATGTTTTGGGCTAAAACCGTTGCATCCATGGCATCAAAGCACTCCATATGCAATACCTTGGGGTGTCAACATAACAAATATAAACAATTTTCGGGCAATAATTCAAACTGGGGTATGCGGTAGACCCAAAACCAAAGATAGGCCTAGCTGAAGAAATAATCTCAATTTCAACTCCAATGACAAAGTCATAAAAATTGTATTTGAACATTCCCAAAATCCTGGCAAACCTATGCATGGGGGGCATGGGTGTACTCAGGAGACCTTGCAGAAAACAACCTGGAGAGTTTTCATGCAGTAACAAACAACAGTGTCTCCTAAATCACAGTCCAAAACTGATGTGGGTGTGAAAATGAAAAATGACCACCAAACAGTATCCAATTTGTTTGGAGCAAACGGTTGCATCCATAGCATAAAAACACTCCATTTACAATACTTTGGGGTGTTAGCTTACCAATATATGCACGTTCATAAAACTGGGGTATGTAAAAAGGCCCCTAAAAAGAAGATAAGCAAAGAAGATACTGTATGTCAAATTAGAAAATTGACAAGCACATGTCAAAGATTGGCGTAGCACCCCAAAAACAACAGAACAAATCTATATATGGGTGGTATCACTTTACTCAGAAGATGTTGCTGAACATATTTTGGGGTGTTTTTTGGCAGTAACCCATAACTGGATTTGACAATTCATGCCTAAAGTACAATGTGTGTGAAAAAATAACGCAAAAAGTGACTACCTGAAAGTTTGACATAGAGCTAGTGCATGGAAAGTGTTAAAATACAACTCTTTGAAGCACCCTAGGGTGTGCCCTTTCTAAAAATATATGGTTTGATGGGGGTAAATTACTTTGGCCGGCTTCAAAAATGTCCCAAATAGGACATGGGTGCATGATGACGAAATGTAAATTCCAAGTTGGAAAACTGAAATGCGCACCCCCCAAATAAGGCATATTAGCCCCCAAATGACCCGACATACCTATACATGGGTGGTATCAATTTACTCAGAAGATGTTGCTGAACATATTTTGGGGTGTTTTTTGGCAGTAACCCATAACTGGATTTGACAATTCACGCCTAAAGTACAATGTGTGTGAAAAAATAACCCAAAAAGTGACTACCTGAAAGTTTGACATAGAGCTAGTGCATGGAAAGTGTTAAAATACAACTCTTTGAAGCACCCTAGGGTGTGCCCTTTCTAAAAATATATGGTTGATGGGGGTAAATTACTTTGGCCGGCTTCACAAATGTCCCAAATAGGACATGGGTGCATGATGACGAAATGTGAAAATTCCAAGTTGGAAAACTGAAATGCGCACCCCCCAAATAAGGCCTATTAGCCCCCAAATGACCCGACATACCTATACATGGGTGGTATCAATTTACTCAGAAGATGTTGCTGAACATATTTTGGGGTGTTTTTTGGCAGTAACCCATAACTGGATTTGTCAATTCATGCCTAAAGTACAATGTGTGTGAAAAAATAACCAAAAGTGACTCCCTGAAAGTTTGACATAGAGCTAGTGCATGGAAAGTGTTAAAATACAACTCTTTGAAGCACCCTAGGGTGTGCCCTTTCTAAAAATATATGGTTTGATGGGGGTAAATTACTTTGGCCGGCTTCAAAAATGTCCCAAATAGGACATGGGTGCATGATGACGAAATGTGAAAATTCCAAGTTGGAAAACTGAAATGCGCACCCCCAAATAAGGCCTATTAGCCCCCAAATGACCCGACATACCTATACATGGGTGGTATCAATTTACTCAGAAGATGTTGCTGAACATATTTTGGGGTGTTTTTTGGCAGTAACCCATAACTGGATTTGACAATTCACGCCTAAAGTACAATGTGTGTGAAAAAATAACCCAAAAAGTGACTACCTGAAAGTTTGACATAGAGCTAGTGCATGGAAAGTGTTAAAATACAACTCTTTGAAGCACCCTAGGGTGTGCCCTTTCTAAAAATATATGGTTTGATGGGGGTAAATTACTTTGGCCGGCTTCACAAATGTCCCAAATAGGACATGGGTGCATGATGACGAAATGTGAAAATTCCAAGTTGGAAAACTGAAATGCGCACCCCCCAAATAAGGCCTATTAGCCCCCAAATGACCCGACATACCTATACATGGGTGGTATCAATTTACTCAGAAGATGTTGCTGAACATATTTTGGGGTGTTTTTTGGCAGTAACCCATAACTGGATTTGTCAATTCATGCCTAAAGTACAATGTGTGTGAAAAAATAACCGAAAAAGGGACTCCCTGAAAGTTTGACATAGAGCTAGTGCATGGAAAGTGTTAAAATACAACTCTTTGAAGCACCCTAGGGTGTGCCCTTTCTAAAAATATATGGTTTGATGGGGGTAAATTACTTTGGCCGGCTTCAAAAATGTCCCAAATAGGACATGGGTGCATGATGACGAAATGTGAAAATTCCAAGTTGGAAAACTGAAATGCGCACCCCCCAAATAAGGCCTATTAGCCCCCAAATGACCGACATACCTATACATGGGGTGTATCAATTTACTCAGAAGATGTTGCTGAACATATTTTGGGGTGTTTTTGGCAGTAACCCATAACTGGATTTGACAATTCACGCCTAAAGTACAATGTGTGTGAAAAATAAACCCAAAAAGTGACTACCTGAAAGTTTGACATAGAGCTAGTGCATGGAAAGTGTTAAAATACAACTCTTTGAAGCACCCTAGGGTGTGCCCTTTCTAAAAATATATGGTTTGATGGGGGTAAATTACTTTGGCCGGCTTCACAAATGTCCCAAATAGGACATGGGTGCATGATGACGAAATGTGAAAATTCCAAGTTGGAAAACTGAAATGCGCACCCCCAAATAAGGCCTATTAGCCCCCAAATGACCCGACATACCTATACATGGGTGTATCAATTTACTCAGAAGATGTTGCTGAACATATTTTGGGGTGTTTTTTGGCAGTAACCCATAACTGGATTTGTCAATTCATGCCTAAAGTACAATGTGTGTGAAAAAATAACCCAAAAAGTGACTCCCTGAAAGTTTGACATAGAGCTAGTGCATGGAAAGTGTTAAAATACAACTCTTTGAAGCACCCTAGGGTGTGCCCTTTCTAAAAATATATGGTTTGATGGGGGTAAATTACTTTGGCCGGCTTCAAAAATGTCCCAAATAGGACATGGGTGCATGATGACGAAATGTGAAAATTCCAAGTTGGAAAACTGAAATGCGCACCCCCCAAATAAGGCCTATTAGCCCCCAAATGACCCGACATACCTATACATGGGTGGTATCAATTTACTCAGAAGATGTTGCTGGAACATATTTTGGGGTGTTTTTTGCAGTAACCCATAACTGGATTTGACAATTCATGCCTAAAGTACAATGTGTGTGAAAAAATAACCCAAAAAGTGACTACCTGAAAGTTTGACATAGAGCTAGTGCATGGAAAGTGTTAAAATACAACTCTTTGAAGCACCCTAGGGTGTGCCCTTTCTAAAAATATATGGTTTGATGGGGGTAAATTACTTTGGCCGGCTTCAAAAATGTCCCAAATAGGACATGGGTGCATGATGACGAAATGTGAAAATTCCAAGTTGGAAAACTGAAATGCGCACCCCCCAAATAAGGCCTATTAGCCCCCAAATGACCCGACATACCTATACATGGGTGGTATCAATTTACTCAGAAGATGTTGCTGAACATATTTTGGGGTGCTCTTTGGCAGTAAAACTTAAAGTTCACAGTACATGTATTCTTAAATTGCGTTAAAAAAAAAAATCAACAAAAATTTTTTTTTCTCAAACTTTGGCATAGATTTGTGGTAAAATAGTTTGCATGGAAAGAGTCAAAATACCCCAAGTTTAATACCTTGATTGTGTACTTTAAAAAAATATGTATATGTGGAGGGTTATTCAGGAATTAGTGACAGATATCAGTGTTACAATGTCACTATCACTAGTTTTGAAAAAAACTCTTTGAAATGGCAAAGTGCTACTTGCACTTATTGTTGCATAAAATAAGGAAAAAAGCGAGGAATATGTAAACATTGGGTATTGCTAAACTCAGTACTAAATTTAGAAACTACTAAGGAATTAATTTTTTTTGACGGTTGTTGATACATAAGAAATTTTGGGGGTCAAAGTTCGAAAAAGTGGTGTTTTTTTCAATTTTTTTGTCATATTTCACAATATTTTTTATAGTAAATTATATGAAATGATGAAAAAAATGGTATCTTTATAAAGTCCATTTAATGACGAGAAAAACAGTGTAAAATATGTGTGGGTTACATAAACGAGTAAGAGGAAAATTTGACGTAAACACTAACAGCGCAGAAACGTAAAAACAGCAGCGGTCACTAAAGGACGGATTTGTGTAAAACCGCCGGTCACTAAGGGGTTAAAATATAACTTTTGTGTTACCATGTAGCAATTGATATATGATCTTTTTATATATATTATTTTTGGGTGTTTTTTTTTTTACAGATTAAATATGCAGCAATGGATCCCGTTCTAAGTGATAAAATAAGCTTTCCAACCTCCTATCGCACGGTTCCTAATGAGATTGTGCAGTACAAGGCCATCGTAGACCTCATTAAACATTTCGGATGGTCCTGGGTTGGCATTCTGGCCTCAGACAATGAATCGGGCCTACAGGTCAGTCAGTATCTACATAGAGAGCTGTCGAAGGAGAAGTCTTGTGTGGCATTTTTGGAGCTAATTCCATATAGAGACATCCTAGACGAAAAGAGGAGAACAAGGATTGTCCAAAGTTTAAGAGACCCTTCCATCAACGTGTTCATTGTATATGGAGATCGGGAATACATGTTAACTTTACAAATAATATTGTACATGTTCCCGATACCGGGCAAAGTGTGGATCATCTCCACTCAGTGGGACGTTTCTGCTGGGTTTGATTATTTCTTTTTAAATTTTTTCCCTTTCAATGGAAGTCTGGCCTTGAGCATGCGCGATAATCATATTCCCGGCTTCCAGGACTTTATTCTCGGGTTAAACCCAGATATGTATCCGAATGATATTTTTCTTCCCTACATATGGTTTGAGTTCTTTTACTGTAACATAGAAATCCATCCTAACGACACCATGCGGTGCACGGGTAATGAGAGGGTGGAAAACTCTTCAGTGCCAGAATTTTACAAAATCTTTTCTCCGTACAGTTATAGTGTATATACCGCCGTGTTTGCTGTGGCGCACGCATTGCATAACATGTACTTGCATAAAGGAATAACGAGGGAAGATGTAAAAGGAATAAACGCTTGGGAGGTAAGCCATTTCTCATATCATAAATTTGATCGCCGTCTCCAATTTGCATTTTTTTGAGGATCCCATCTAAGGCCACTGCGATGTATTGTTGAAAGGACACTCTAGCACCATCACCACCCAATGTTATTTGAATGGTCACACTAGACGGACGGGGTTAATTTCTGACCTTCGGTGCGTTCACTCTGAAAACCAGTGGTTTTCGAATCTGGCTCTGATTTTACTATAGAGGTTATTCAAAGAGCACCGTTTTGCCACGAAATTGCACCGAACAGTGAATTTCCCCGTACAGTGCAATTTTGTGGCCATTTGGCTATTCAAGAAGCTGGCAATTTGCCAAATATTGGCGAATTGCCAGCGAAAGACAGTGATCTTCGGCGACAGTGATATTCCCCATAGAGAAGTAATGGTTAATCTATTCAGAGAACAGCGAACTGTCAGTGAAATGCCCTGATTTTTGGTGGTTTCATTCGACAGATTTAAACAGACGAATTCCATAGGTTTCAATGTAAAAAAAAAATCTCAGTTTTTCTTAAATATTTATTCAACCATTTATTCTTTTCGTTTGCAGCAAAAAGTCTATTTATTTTTGGGGATTTTTAATCAGAATATTTATTTTCCTGCTATATACATATATATATATATTTTTTTAAATTGCTTATTTATTTATTTTTCTCCCCTGTTCTGTAACAGACCTTTTTATTATTATTCATAGGACCTTATATATTATTTCCAGGCATTTTCATGCAGCAGGTTTTTTTTTTCTTACACCTTTTAAAGTTGTGGTGTTTCTTTTTGTTTTGTTTTAGCCCTGTTCAGCTGATCGGCGGGTCACGGGCTTTTTTCGGAACTATTTGGTGTTTTTTCAGTTGTTTGCCGATTCATTCAGTGGTTTTGCGGCGGATTTCCAATTCGGCGGTTTTGCCGTGGTTTTTTGGATGCATTAAAAAGGTCAATTTGCTGCACTACGGGGACCCTGCGGTGAATGCTGTATTCACCGCAGGATTGGCGAATTTAACTCGCCGAAGTGCAGCAAACGGGAGTGCACGGAAATGTCAGTGACATTTCAGTGCTCTGTGAATAACCCTGTAAGTGTACCTTTTCTATCCTAGACCCTGGCTCTAAGTCTGACTTAACATGCACCTCTCCTACCCTAAACCCGGGCTCTGATTCAGAGTTTACATGCACCTCTCCTACCCTAAACCCGGGCTCTGATTCAGAGTTTACGTGCACCTCTCCTACCCTAAACCCAGGCTCTGATTCAGAGTTTACATGCACCTCTCCTACCCTAAACCCAGGCTCTGATTCAGAGTTTACGTGCACCTCTCCTACCCTAAACCTGGGCTCTGATTCAGAGTTTACATGCACCTCTCCTACCTTAAACCTGGGCACTGATTCAGAGTATACATGCACCTCTCCTACCCTAAACCCAGGCTCTGATTCAGAGTTTACATGCACCGCTTCTACCTTAAACCTGGGCACTGATTCAGAGTTTACATGCACCTCTCCTACCCTAAACCCGGGCTCTGATTCAGAGTTTACATGCATCTCTCCTACCTTTAACCTGGGCACTGATTCAGAGTTTACATGCACCTCTCCTACCCTAAACCCGGGCTCTGATTCAGAGTTTACGTGCACATCTCCTACCCTAAACCCAGGCTCTGATTCAGAGTTTACATGCACCTCTCCTACCTTAAACCTGGGCACTGATTCAGAGTATACGTGCACATTTCCTACCCTAGACCCTGGCTCTGTTTTTTGGTTTTTCCTATTTTCTATACTCAGTTCACTCACTCACTTCACTGGGTTTTCCTCTCACTGTTAGTTACCCGGCCACATTAAGGATCGGATCTCTTCCAGGAATTCACCTTCTCTGGCTCTCAGGTATAGCAATCATTACACTATACTTTACGCTGTTACATTGAAGGCTAGCAGTATGTAGTAGGAAACCATAAGATATGATATATATTTAACACCAGGGAGGGTATTCTGTGAAGAGTGATGAAGCAAACCATCTCAATAGAGTTGAACAACTTGAAAACCTGTTTAATTTGATTAAACATGTTTAATCGTTTATTTGCTGAGGCTGTGTTAACAAATCATGGGCTTTATTCCATACTTGTCGGTAAAATGAAGACGGTAAGCAGGATAATGTGCGCCTGCAGAGATCTCACGAGATCACGCAGCGATCGAAGAGGAAGACTAAGAACTATTTGTTCCCAGTCTCACTCTGCTGCCGGTGAGAGGAAGCCACTGATCGCGCTGTCCTCTCCACCGCAGGATGAGAGGTGAGTATGGGATTTAATGGGGGATTTAACAGTATATTGTTTGATTTTGAAAATGCAGACTCACATAACACCAGCTTCGAGGACATAGTTACATACGGTGTGAAAAAAAATAAATGCGTCCATCAGGTTCAGCCTTTCACACATCAACTACTGCTGTTGATATTAAAGAAGCAAAAACCCCAGTCTGAAATGCTCGCCAATATGCAACATACTGGGGAAAAATTCCTTCTTGACCCCAGATGGCGTCAGATTTCTCCTTGGATCAAGAAGCTTTTATCAACATATTCAATATTATAACCCTTAATATTCTGTGTCTGCAGGAAGTCATCCAGTCGTTGTTTAAGTCTGTACAGACTGTGACCCAACCACCTCAACAGGCAGAGAATTCCACAGCTTTACTTTTCTCACTGTATAATAACCCTTCCTATGATTTAGGCTGAATTTCCTTTCATCCAGTGTAAATGGGTGACCTCGTGTCCTGTGTATAGTCCTATTAATGAATAGGTTTCCAGACAATGATTTATAATCGCTCCATATTTATATAAAGTTATCCGATCCCCTCTAAGGTCCCGTATATATTTATATAAAGTTATCAGATCCCCTCTAAGGCCCCAAATATATTTGTATCAAGTTATCAGATCCCTTCTAAGGCTCCATATATATTTATATAAAGTTATCAGATCCCCTCTAAGGCCCCAAATATATTTGTATCAAGTTATCAGATCCCCTCTAAGGCCCCGTATATATTTATATAAAGTTATCAGATCCCCTCTAAGGCCCCGTATATATTTATATAAAGTTATCAGATCCCCTCTAAGGCGCTATTTCTCTAAACTAAAGAGATTTACACTTGTTAGTCTTTCCTCATAACTTAAATCTTCCATTCCCCTTATTAATTTAGATGCCGTCTGTGCACTTTTTCTAGCAGTCCCCAAAATTGTGAGATACAATCTCCTAAGTAGAAGCACAAGCTACCTTGGAATAGCCTGTGCTTCCACGCTGAGGTGAGAATTAACATATCTTATAATAAGTATATTGCGTCTTGGATGAAATAGGATGGGTAAAAATAAGCACAGTGCTGGAGCTGTACAGCATAACGTCCAGGCTGTGATCAGACCCATAGTCTATGGAATTGTTAACTTAACCAGAGCTGTTGTAAACTTAACACCAACCTTGGCATAGGGTCCCTTGCTTTTTATTCACGCACAGTTATCTGACAGAGGCATTATATCAAAGTTCATGAAGGTAGATAGAGATGTTTATATTTTTCATCGTGTCATGATTCTTGATCTCTATGTTGTTGTTCTTTTCTTTCTTTAGATCAATAAGTATATGAAAAATATTAATTTTACAAATGGCGCTGGTGAGAATGTACATTTTGATGAAAACGGGGATATTTCCACTGGGTTCGACATCATCAGTTGGATTGTCTATGCCAATGAATCGCTTGACGGCATTAAAGTTGGCAGCTATGACCCACAAGCAATTTCTCGTGAGCTAATAATTAATGACAGCATTGTCAGGTGGAACCCTGTCTTCACGAAGGTGAGCATCGAAGCCTTGTTGAACTGGTTTACTAAAGTAACAACACGGGTTAACCCAAAAATGAGCACAAATCCTAACCTAACCCTACTTTCTAACCCAAGCTTTGGAAAATGACGCTTCATTTAGCCCTAGACTGAGTGTCAAATTTGTCCGCGTTAAAATCTGATCGGTGCCAAAGTTGAGTGTCTTTTGTTCAAGAAGGAACTTTTTGACCTAGTCATTATCTGACAATGCCTTTTTCCATAGATACTGTTGAAATAGAGCAGGAATCCAACTTTCCAATACTTTAAACATCGAATAGTGCAGTGAATTATTAATAGAGGTCCACAGATAGTGAACACCTAGGGCTATATTACAAAGTTGGTGCTAACTTAACCAGAGCTGTTGTTAATTTACCAGAGCCATTATAGCCTATGGGGTTGTTAAGTTTACAACAGCTCTGGTCGAGTTAGCACCAACTATGTAATACTGCCCCTAATATATAGGGTCACTTCCACAAAGCATGCAAATATAGTGAGGATATATGGACCTTCTGGCGCATGAATAATGCTGTAACAAAAGTGTCACAAAATCAATTCATGTCAATACTGTAGCGGATCCCCGCTACCCTGCCCGGGTAGATCCGCCGTCAGCGCCGAGCTGGTCTGGGGGTGTAGAGTCAGGGGTAGCGGGCGGTAGGGATTCGGCGGTGGTCCAGCGTTTCTTTCCACGGTCCTTGCAGCGTTGCGATTCCCCAAGCCCTATTATCCCCAATTACTAGCCGAGGCAAGAGTAAAGGTTCAAACAGGAATGAGTTTATTTTAACATGGAGAATACAGGGTTATTTATGAGAAATTAAACCATTGTTCTCCCCTGGCCCGCCCTCAGTCCTCCTGCGGTGATCTTTGTTTGTACCTCAAGCCATAGCCCAATCTGCCTTGGTTAACCTGGGGGAACCCCTACGGTGCGCAGCCCTTATCTCGGGTCTCGGCGCCAGCTCGTCTGTCCCCCCCTCCCAGAGCCTCTCCCTGTCTGGCCAGCGCTCGGCCCCCCCTGTGGTGTGAGCGCTCCTTGTGGCTTTCTGCCCGAGTGTGGGGTTTTACCAGGGATTTCGGGGTGATCCCCTGGGAGCGGCGGCATGCTGGGGGTACAGCCTGGTAGCTCGGGTCCGGGGGCTGGTTCAGTCCAAAAAGCGCCCGGATCGGATCCACGGAGCCCGAGCTGCGAAGGGGGAAAGTTCGGCGGCTGTACCCGAGCAAGAGTCACTGGTTGCCGGCCGCGCTCCCAGCGAGGGATCCCTGGTCGGCGTTCGGGTTTCTCGGGGTGTTTCGTTCTATAATTCGCACCCCCGTAAGCACCTATTTTTAGGAGCCCACTGGCCAAGAAGCGCTCTTCTGCGTGGTTTCCACGCTGCGGGGCAAGGCGGGCAAGTTTGGCAGAGACAGTCAGCGGCGGCTCGAGGCATTCACAGACCGGGCGTCTTCCCGGGGCTGTGGACAGGCGGGGAACAGGTCAACCATGGGGAGAATTACAGGGGGGAACTTATAAAAATACAACCTAACGAATTCTTTAATACACCATACTAAAACAACATTTTTAAAATTTTGTACCGCGCTACGGTCTAGTGGCGGCCGTTCCGTCACAAATACTATTAACATGTGTAGCGAGTAAGTGTATCTACTTGGATCACACAAAACACCTTTAAAGGAACACTACTAAGTACATAAACTGTAACTAGATTACTTGTGCTTTATAAACAGAACCACATCATAAAACACATTATAAAACACATGCTGCTGTTTGTTTTTCATATCTGAAGTAATCGCATGTAAAATGGAAAAATAAAATAAGATATTTTATCTCCGGGTTCCATTTTCAGGATTTCTTCTCTCGATGCAACATTTACCAAAAGCTTTGCTTTGTGGCTCTTAATTATTTAATCTACAATATTTACCAGTTAATGAGATGGAGGAGGGAATGTTCAGATAAGGCTATTGTTCACGTGGCTACCTGAGAAAGAGATGACATTTGAATGAGATAAGACAGGAAGCTTTAAAAAAAAATGAAAACCTGTTACTCTACAGATTAAAAATATTTAAAGGTCTTGATGCCGATCAAGAACGCAAAAATAAGCAAGACCGTTATTCATGCCTGTGTGATTTGAATTTATGAATCCAGTCTGCAAATAATTTATAAGTAAACATTATAGACCTAAATAAAAAAAAATATTAAAAGGTTCAGTAATCATAATCAAGTCATTTTCAATCTTTATGGAGGTTCACTTAACCTGATTTTTATATGTTTTGGCTACAGTGTTGTCTGTTTTATGAATTGCCAATAAAGCTCTGTGTAATCTTGCCTGTATATATTGTTAAACAGATTCCAATGTCGCGGTGCAGCGAAATCTGTGCTCCAGGTTTCCGAAAATCTGCTCGACAGGGAGCACTGTCCTGCTGCTATGACTGTATTCCTTGCCCTGATGGAGAGATAGCAAGTGAAGCAGGTGAGAAGAATGTTACAAGGTAACTTTCATAACAGGGGTGTGGAAATTTTTTAAAAATCTAGTTGTCCAACGGACTAAGTGGTAGTCCAATCTACTTGTCCCTCAGGACGATCTACTTGTCCTGATAAGAAAAATAATTTCAACAAAATAGTGTTTAGAGGTCTTTTCATAACAGCGCGCACATAATTTGAGTTAGAATGCAAGCTGTATTAATTAAATGCATATAAATTACTGCCAATTTAATCCGAATAGTATCATGGCCTGATACATACATACAGACCAGATCATGCCCACTCAAGATACATATACAGAGACCTCAGCCCAAATCATGCCCACAGATATATATATATCAGACCAGATAATGCCTACATATATAGACCTCAGGGCAGATAATGCCCACATATATAGACCTCAGGCCAGATAATGCCCACAGATATAAACCTCAGACCAGATAATGCCCACAGATATAGACTTCAGACCAGATAAAGCCCGCATAATACATATTTGTATACCTGCGACCAGACCCTGTAATCGCTAGGCAGGCATGCAGGCTGGCTGTGGCTGAGCAGAGTCGACAGCTCAGCCGACTGTCAGAGCGGTGTGAGGCTGCTGCCGCTAAACTCCGCCCCCGGCAGGGTGACGCAATGTAGGTGGGAGAGTTCCTGCCCAGCTCCTGCCCCTCTCATCATTGCGCCGCTCAGTGACAGAGAGGAAGGAACGTCCGTGAGAGTGGGCATTGCTTCCACTCTCTGCGCTCAGTGTACTAAGCGAGATCCTCCTATGGAGGATCACGCTTTGTATCCCGACGGCGCTCGTGTGCCGGGAGCAGTCCGGCGGGCTTCTTGCATCTCAAAAATATCTACTTGTCCGGTGCCCGGATCTTCATGTTCCGGGCGTTGGGCGATATAATTTCCACACCCCTGCATAATATCATGAAAGCCCATTTTATAAGAAGACCACTGCCTATTACAATCAATATACAATTAATTAAAATATACAGTTTTTTCTGGTGTATAAGACTACTTTTTATACTTAAAAACATCCCCCAAAAATTGGGGGTCGTCTTATACGCGGGATATACAATACAATATGACGAGTATAGCCCAAAACCTATTTTTTAACTGGAAAATTAGTGGGTCATCTTATACACTTGGTCGTCTTATACTCCAGAAAATACAGTACTCAAACCTACCTCCAAGATCATATCATTTTTATTATCTCTTAAATGGTCACTACCATGTACATAAGCTGTAACTAGATTACTTGTGCATTAGATATAAAACCACGTCATAATTGCATGTAAAAAGGAAAAAGTTGTTTTTTAATCTCCTGTTTCCATTTTATGTATTTTTCCCATGATGCAACCTTGTATCAAAATCTGTGCCAATGTTTCACTTCGTCGCTGTGGGTTATCGTCTGCCAACTTCAAGGCAATTGTCACTGGAACAGTTAGTGGTGCCCTAAGCGAGAAAAGTTAATGGGGCCAATGTGCACGCTTTCAACTCCACGCATCCTTATTTCCACCTTATTGCACACACAGATACATAGACACTTTCCACCCAGATACATTCTTGACCTCTCTCATCCCCAGATAGACTCCCCTGTCCCACAGATACCCCACTCCCCAATAGAGGCACCATACTGCCTCATCATCGCTTACTTGGCTTTGGGAGAGATTCTCAGTCTGGCAGTCCTGGAGACAGGTGGAAATTCATGCTTGACCCTAGCTCTGTGCAGTTACTCAAAAGATCTGCCTGAAAGTCTGGACTGAACTGTGCACATATGGGGACGGGGCTAAGCACAATGATGCTGGAAGTGATGGGCTCTGGAGACCGAGCCGCGTTCTGTGAATTTGCAAGGCAAAAAAAAGTCTGTGTTTCATGAGTGAGAGTGCGTTTGTCCCATTCTCACACGGTGGTTTAAAAATCGAATTCCTCCGAGACAGACCAAATTGCAAGGCCCAGGGCATTCAAAATGCTTGTCCCACCCAAAGGGCAGGCCTGGTTAGCATCATTATTTCTTTAATTTCAACCTTACTTTTAGACCCCCTTGTAGAAGACCTCTAGTTGTTTGAGGTTTTTTGAGTTTCTTTGCAGATAAATGCCTTTGTAGACTTAAGTTATTAATCATTAAGGGCCCTATTCCACAACAGATGGTAAGCAGGATAATGTGCACCACAGATTTTCCCTTACCGTCTCCATGTTAACGAATTCCGGTGAAGGTGCTATCTCAGCACCTCAACCCGGAACGCAGTTCTAAGGTTCCGGATACCTGCAGTATCGCTTCTGCGCCACCACGAGTATCATCTGCTGGAATCTGTAGGACTCCATGGGGCCTTACGCTTCCAGGCTGCAAGATCGCACAGCACCGCAGAGTGATCGTGGAGAGAGACTAAGAATTTGTTCCCACTCTCACTAGGTTTTTTTTCTTAATCGCTTCCCGACTGCGGACGTACCATGTACGTCACGCCCAACATGGTACGTCAGCGGGCTCCTAACCTTCCTCCCTCCCAATACTCACCTCCCTTGCTGGCTCCCGCGGCGTTCTGGCAGGCTAGAAGCTTGCCGTGCCGTTTCCGGGGGGCCAGCAGGGGCGATGACAAATTTGACCTAAACACTAACAGTGCAGAAACTTAAACAGCAGAGGGCACTAAAGGACGGATTTTCATAAAACCGCCCGGTCACTATGGGGTTAAAGCGTGTTAAATGATTTTCCATCTGCAGAATCACTTAACACCGGCTTTTAGGAGTTGCTAAAAATTTTAATTTCGCTTCCTGACGATAAATTGCGCCGACACTTTATAATACCTCACTTGTGGAGACCCTAACAGATTGCGCTCCCTATGTTTGATATAGGAGACACAGAGTACAGTAAGCTCACGCAAGCTGTGAGGCGCAAAACCTTTTCACCGCAGTGTAGCATCAAGATCGGAATATCGATGCCAGACATTAAACTTCTCCTAGCGCTAACGCTTACATATCGAAACACTACTTTGGCACCAACTATGGTACAGCGTCCTAAGTTATGAAACATTTTTATAAGCTTTCTGTACCTTCTGCTTTTGCTTAAAGGAGTTTCTTAGCGATAACATATTTATTATATCTTTATTGGGTGTTGTTATTTTTGTGTTTATAGACATGGACTCCTGCACCAAATGCCCAGAAGACCAATGGCATAATGCCAAAAGAAACATGTGTGTTCATAAAGTCGTTACGTACCTCTCCTACGGAGAACCCCTAGGCATGTCTCTGGCTTTCATATCATTTCTACTCTTTCTACTCTCGGGCTTCATCCTTGCTTTATTCATAAAGAAGAAGGATACGCCTATAGTGAAGGCCAACAATCGAGATCTCAGCTTCATTCTTCTCCTGTCTCTGAAGATGTGCTTCCTTTGCAGCTTGATATTCATTGGCCACCCATTACGAGTAACCTGCATCCTGAGACAAACAGTGTTTGGCATCTCCTTTTCTGTTTCCGTCTCTTCCATTTTGGCCAAAACTGTGACGGTAGTTATTGCTTTCAAAGCCGTAAAGCCAGGAAGCCGTCTAAGGAAGTTTCTGGGAAATAAATTCTCAAACTCTGTTGTGCTTTTTTGTTCTCTGCTTCAAATCGTAATATGTGTCACATGGTTGGGAACTTCTCCTCCTTTCCCACGTTATAACATGGAAGATGAAGTCGGGAAGATTGTCGCCGAATGTAATGAGGGTTCACTTCTTGGCTTTTATATTGTCTTGGGGTACTTGGGGTTTCTAGCCTTTGTTAGTTTTCTGATCGCTTTCCTAGCTCGGAACCTGCCGGATGCATTCAATGAAGCCAAGTATATCACCTTCAGTATGTTAGTGTTCTGCAGTGTGTGGATCTCCTTTATCCCGGCCTATCTGAGCTCCAAAGGGAAATACGTTGTAGCAGTGGAGATATTCGCTATCCTGGCTTCAAGCTCTGGGTTACTCTTCTGCATATTTATTCCAAAATGCTATGTTATACTTAGGAAGCCTGAGACTAGCACAAAAAGTCTTTGAAATACAACCAGTGACTGAATGGTGCAGCATGTGGTGGGTCAAAATCAGAATTTTTAGGAACATTGTACAAAAGAAATGGAATTTCCAGAGAACCAGAGGTTCAGGTTTTTTTTCTCAAAACAAAAGCTAAGTACTAGACACGTGATCATGCATAAAAATTCCAGCCATAATTATTGACCAGAATTAAAATCTCAACGGTTCAAATTTTGTTGGAAGGATGATTCCATTTCTCTGAAAATCAGAAATTATACTAGCTTCTTAAAATCACTTTGTTACTGATAAATGAGGCTCTGAACACGCACAGAAGTGTGATAAAGCACAATTACAGCATTTTCCTAAGAATGAAGGGAAGTTTGAATTGTAATAAAGGACTCAGAGGCTCCAATTGCGTTTCTTTCTTGCCTTTATAAAACACAGCAGCAAGGTACATTAACATTGGACTGAAAAAAACTTTAACGCCGCAGGGCGTTCCATGCCGTCCTGCATTTGGCGGGCTTTAACGCCGCAGGATGGCATGGAACGTCCTCGGCGTTAGGCGCCCAGCCGGCGGTAATACTTACCTCCCCGGCGGCTCCCACGCAGATCTGGCTTCGATGAAGCCTGATCTGCGTCTTTTCTAGCCTCCCGGCGCACTGACGTCATCGCGCTGGCGATGAAACATTTACTACTGTATTACAAAACCAATTGATGTCATTTTAGTTGCATATGGTTCTTTAAAAAGTCCTTGTAGGATTTCATTCTGAATACAATTACAAATGTACACTAAATTCCCGAAAACCCTTTACAGCATTGGGGGTTGAATAATTTTGAACACCACTGTAAGTATAATTATGGATTATTCCAGCCTTGGTGTTAGAATAATCTTAATTTTAATAAAGACAGGAGGCGAATATTTTGCATTCTCTTTTCTTTACTAAAACATCAGCAGCAAGGAAAGTTTACATAGCAACAGCAGTAACCAATCAACAACAAGAGTGTAGTAAGTCCTTAGCCACGCCCTCTTTTCTTGTATGCCGAACGAGCAGGAGAGACGTGACGTAGAAATTCCAGAAATCCAAGAAGTAGGAAGAACCCGGAAACTGAAGAGGTGAAAGCCAAGACTAGGTAGGAGTCAACGAGATGGTCAGTCGCAGAACTGGAAGCCAACGGGCGTCCGAAACGATGGGAGACCAACAGGGCCGCAGAAGCAAATCAAGCTACGGAGAAAGCAGAGGATACGTGAAAGTACCATGTGATGGAGGCTTGCCAATCAACAGTTAACTAACTGACCAGTCAAAGCGAAGAATTATCAATAGTTAAATCAATTATGAGACAGTAGCCGTAGGCTAGGCCAATGAGACATGTAAACCCTACTAAGGGGAATGAAAAATAGTTAGACAATAATGGACAAAAGTCGAAGAAGTGTAGATACGTAAATTACATCCTTTATTCAAAATTTATTTATTTTTTATTATTATTATTATAATTTTTTTTATTTTATTTTTTTATTATTTTATTTTGTTTTATTATTTTATTTATTTATTTATTATTATTTTTTTTTTTTTTTTTTTTTTTTTTAATCGAATATAGCAGTAAATCCGGTACAATGTGAGCAATCCGGGTATGGGCGGGCGGGAAAAATATTCGCCTCCTGTCTTTATTAAAATTAAGATTATTCTAACACCAAGGCTGGAATAATCCATAATTTTATATCAAGTCAGGAGGCTTCATATTTTGCAGTTTTAAAGCTGCACCAGAGCCCCAGATGCATGAGAACAAGGGTGAAAATAAAAGGTACGAAAGGTGACCGCCCTAGAACAATCAGCAGCCGCTAGTATGTCGGACAGGGAGCCGCCGGCGACCGCAACAGAAGAAGCCACTGCACCCCGCACGGAGTGAGCGCCGAAGTGAGGAGCAACACCTGCTAGGGAGAGCAGCCAGGGGACCCCCTAGAAAGTGTAGGCGAGGAAACAGGATTGTAAATGGAAACATAGGAGACCAAGAGCTGGCCAACCGGAGGGGAGCGCAAAGAGCCTAAATGGGAGAGGTAGTTCGTAACGCACCTAGCGACACATAGGTAGAAAACCTTAGAAAAAAAGGGGGTTTTGTACATCTAGTAAGCGTGAAAAACGACTCCCTTAGGAGAGAAAACCATAGCGTGCGCATCGAAGGCTCTAGCATCCAAAACACGTCTAAAGGACCCCAAACACAAAATGATGGTTAGAATACATCAAGAGCTGACGCAGGAACAGCGAGTAGTATCTGGCCAGTTACGCAGGAACTCCAAAACAAGCGCCACATCCCAAAAGTGAGTATACTATTTGGGGCCGGCGGGCGAGCGAGCCTAACGCCCTTGAGGAGACAACACACAGAAACGCCACCCAGGGGAGCGTGAGCCACCGAGATGGTCGAGCGGAACCAGGTGATGATAGGACTTGAAGGGATTGAAGACTATCCAGTTTAAGACCGGGCGAAGGTCCCCAGACTTCTTGTGTACCAGAACACATTGTATGGGGAAAACAGACTGGAAGGGAACCTGGGAAAAGTCTATCAAGAAACCAGATACGATTCGTAGGACCCAAGAGTCGGAAGGTTGGTATAGATGTTAACCTTATGATTCGATTCTTTTAAGAAGAGGTCCCCAAAAAAACAACCCCTTGGCCGCAGGACCCAATTCTTTGGAGCACATACTTGTTAAATTAGCGTCAAAACGAAAAAAGCCTCATTGCGGCGTGCAGAAGAGATGCTGACATTGGCGTTACCTAAAGACAGAGGGCACGCTGTGCTCATTCACGGACCATTGCAGGGCCGAGCAGGGTAGGCATAAGGCTATCCTAAACAAAAGGTAAATCCAGGTAAAGTATCCATGTAATTGGGCAGACTAGATGGGCCGAAAGGTTCTTATCTGCCGACAGTTTCTATGTTTCCAGAAGGTAGCGCTTCGTCCACCGTGACGAGCGGGCCTGAAACCGCCAGCATTTGTGCTGGGCGATGCGGAAGCCCTGTTCGACTTCGACAAGGATCCCTGCCAACGTTGCCCAGAAAGGAGACGAAATCCACGTCAAACTCTGGCGTAAGAGATACCTTGTCAGGCAGCGTCGGGCAAGGGCATCCTGCCCACAGATGCGCCCTGGAAATTTTAACTAAGAGACCGCGTAGCCAGAAGAGCAGAAACTCCGCTGTGTGGTCAGGCGGGA
Source organism: Leptobrachium leishanense (assembly GCA_009667805.1). Taxonomy (NCBI): domain Eukaryota; kingdom Metazoa; phylum Chordata; class Amphibia; order Anura; family Megophryidae; genus Leptobrachium; species Leptobrachium leishanense. The sequence goes on from CM019075.1 coordinate 21,510,970, forward strand.
ACCAGGCCGAAGACCTGGGGTGGGTGGTAGTGCATGGATCGAAAAAGGAGGGGGAGCTCCTCTAGCGTCGAGGAGTGGCGCCGGGTGTATCCGAGGACACCAAGGAGCGAGGCGGTGTTGGAGCGGTAGAGAAGGGCACGATCGCTAAGCTATCAGAACGGGCTCACCCGTCGAGCTTGCAGTAGTCGGTGGATCACCGGTGTATTGGCTCCGTCCTCCTCGGTAGTGAGCCTGGTAAATATCCATGTCATAATCATCGTCCCCTTCTTTGGGGACAGAAGTGCGGGAGGAGTTTGTAGCAGGGCCCTTACCCTAGCCAGCGGACTCAGATTAACCCTTCCAGAGTATTTTACGAGATGGCACGGCAGCCTCAGAATGAACCGAATGGGAGCCCTCAGAAAGGGCCGGTGACTGGGCCCTAGAAAGGACCGAGGTTCTGGCTGGGGAAGCGGGGGCTTGGCTGCCAAGCTATGGACAGTGTTTCTGAAATGGCAGCTAAAAGCCAGGCTGAAAGCTCCTCTGGATTGGTGGGGAGCTGAGGAGGATCCATGGAAAACAGAATAACGGGACTCACCTGTTGAGGTAATATATATATATTAAAATTTATAGGGATATATATCAGGGCTCACCCGATGTTTAGTGTGGCCAAACAGAAAAAATCCTGTACTAGCCGTCAGGAAGGTAATATATATTCATTATAAATTAATGTGTTGTGGCTCACCCGATGCCTTTGTGGGACAGACAGATCCCGCAGAATAATAATATACTTATATATATATATATATATAAGCTTATCAGGGCTCACCCGATGTCTTCGTGGGACAGATATCCCGTTAGATAAATAATATATTTGTTTATATACATAAGCTTATCAGGGCTCACCTGATGCCTTCGTGGGACAGATTTCCCGCCTGATAAATAATATATTTGTTTATATATATAAGCTTAGCAGGGCTCACCCGATGCCGTCGTGGGACAGATATCCCGTCAGAAAATTTTATTTTTATATAAATAGTGTATATATAGTATAATAAGCGTATCGGGCTTACCCGATGTTTACGTTGGGCGGACAGAAATCCCACCAAAAATAATAATTTTATTTATATAAATAGAACCTGAGGCCGTTTAACATGTAAGTGCTGACCTGCTAGTTTGCATCGGGACGCGAAGACGCGATGTCCCGAATGGCGGCAATTGCTGGTTAGAACTAAGATGGCTGCCGGAGTGCGCACGGACGAAAAGCCATACTATCCTGAGGAGAAAGTTTAGTCGCGCACTCGCGGGAAGCGGCGGCGGGCGCCGCGCAAAACACAAAGAAAGGGGGGGAGGAAAAAGACAACAAAAAAACCTTAAGGAGAAAACAGAGCTGTTAAAACAAAGTAAAATTACGATGGGCGGGCAGTCGCGCAACCGCGAGCAAAGCGCACCTGCAGGCGGGAGAGTGCCCACACAGCAGGGAGGAAACCTAGGAAAAAAACAATCAGGTGCACAGTACATATAATAAATCTGAGTATAAAATTACATAATAAACCTAACAGTGACAAATTACACCTAAATTAAAGCCTGGCAACCAGGAGCTGTTTTGAAAACGTCTCACCTGGTCGCCAGCAGCAAGAAAAGAGGGCGTGGCTAAGGACTTACTACACTCTTGTTGTTGATTGGTTACTGCTGTTGCTATGTAAACTTTCCTTGCTGCTGATGTTTTAGTAAAGAAAAGAGAATGCAAAATATGAAGCCTCCTGACTTGATATAAAATTAACACTTTCAAATGTATAAATATAACCATATTTATTTAGCACCATGCACTTAAAGCAATATTAGCACTTTAATATTGTATAACAAATTCTTATTCTACTAGCATTTGTATAATCTTAGACCACTGCACATATTTGCATTATATCACCTATAAGGCTAGGGTCAGAGTGGGGCAGTCGGAACGCGCGTGCAGACGCACTAAATCACGGCGGCAGTAGCAGCACATAACGGCCAATGACGGCCAATATACGCAGTACGTGCGTACAAAAGTGCGCCGACACCACGCAACCAGCAAATGAACGCATTTTTATCAGAACGTGAAACCGCTGCTACTGACGTACAAAAGTGCGCGGCGGCCGCATGGCAGCGTGTGTGCGTGATTAGGAGACGTCAGACGCTGCTAGTGTGCGGCCTACATCACGTCCAAACTGCCAAAGTTTCCTGCAGTTCGTTGGAGTGTACCTGCGACCGTTGAACATGGCTGCTGGACCAGAGATGGACGTGGAGAGGCTGATAAGCGCTGTGGGGGAGCATCCAGGGATCTGGGATACGGCCTGCGAGCGTTATAAGGACAAGGGGAGGAAGGCGAGCGCATGGGTCGAGGTGTCCGTCAGGTGTACCCGGAGTACGATACCTGGTCCGAGAAGGAGCAGCACATACAGAGTGAGTATAATATTATTTAATTCATAATCCATAAATGTAAATCACAAAAATGATAATAAACAAACAAATGAAATCATTGATGTGAAACTCAAATGCTCCCCAGCTGCCAGGGCACCTCACCTGCATCACTGATGAAAATAATTAGATAGAGCATCGCGATACCTGTTGCTGTATCTATTCACAGCTATGATGTCATAGTTCACATCACCTCAAGACCGACAACTGTGAGGTATCGTCAAAATTAAAACCATCCCTGGCCCGCACATAATTATGTAGAATGCAACAGCATTTCACTATGTCCACACAGAAGTCCACATTCACATCCAGCGGTCTATGTAGAATCCTCCACTTGTTGGTCAGTATGCCAAAGCTACACTCCACATACCGTCTCGCCCGCGACAGCCTATAATTAAACACGCTTCTTCACAGTCAGGTGTGTCCCTGAGTAGGGCCGTAGGAGGTGTGTGGATAGGCCGAATGCTTCGTCACCCACGAAGGCATAGGGGACTGTCACGTCACTGCCAGGCAATGGTGCGGGTCTGGGGATGTTCAGGGTCCCACTCTCAATTTCATTCCACAGTGTGGAGTTCCTGAACAGTGTGGAGTCAGAGTCCTTGCCGTATGAACCCGACATCCACATACACAGAAACTATAGTTGGCATCTGACACCGCCAGTAGGCCAATAGAAAAGTAATGTTTATAATTCTGATACAGTGAGCCGCTGTGCGGTGGCTTCACTATGCGGACATGTTTGCCATCCACGGCTCCCAGGCAGTTTGGAAGTTGGCTCTCTCCCAGAATCCTGCTGCAATTTCCAGACATGCCGTATGTGTCGGTCTTGGCAAACATTCGCCCTTCATGGTCTCCCATATGGTTTGGCACACCTTGCGGACGATCTCACCAGCTGTTGATCTGCCAACGCGGAAGCTATAATGCAGATCCTTCAAACTGCACCCACTACCGAGATACCTAGAAGACAAAACAAAACTGTTTGAATATGATCACATACCATGAACACAAGCTAATGTCACTCTCATCATGTTTTTCAGCACAAGAGGCGATGAACAAATGGCGCACAGTACGCGACAATACATGCGCGTCCAGAAGAAGCAGGCCATGGCTGCGCGCTCTGGAGCTGGTGCGAAAAAGGTCCGGGGGTACATTTATGCAGAGCAGCTATCGTTCCTCCGCAGGACCCAGGAGCCGCGCAGGTCTGTCAGCAGCATGGACCAGCCATCGACCTCCGGCACCCAGGCACAACAAATGGTGCCAGGAGATTCAGCCAGCTGCCAGGAGGAGGAGAACCAGGGTGGTGCTGAGTCGCAGATGGAGGAGGATTTGGCGACACCACAGGTGGCAGGTACCGCGACAACGGTCAGCACCAGACCTGGCCAGAAGAGAAGGGCACAGGCTGCAGACCTGGAGCAGGCCATGGTCATGTTCATGGAGGCACAGACCACATGCACACCAACGCTGCATGCTTGCGGACTCCGTCGACATGTCGTTCTCAATGCATGTACGCTCCTCCTGAACAGGATGAGCGAGGCGCAGAAAATGGAGTATCGCCAAGATCTCTCTCGCGATATTGGAGGACATCCTTTCACGTCCCCATCACGCAGCCGCCTACCATGCTGTGCCACAATCCGCCAGTGGATCTTCCGTCTCCAGTGAGGTGCTGTCCACCCACCCAGCCATGCCACACACGGAGTCGGGTCCAGCTGTAGCCACACCACCGGCCCTCATGACCCAGATGCTCCGCGGTATCAGCAACTTTGATACATGACCTAAATATGTTTTATTATTTGTTTGTTATGTGTTATTGTTTGATTTTGTATATATACTGACCTTCAGTTTACGAGTTGTAATATATGTCCATAATATATTACAGTTTCTTTTCATATTATAGTATTATTTATCAACATTGTTGTCGGAGTCATTTTTGATTATGTACGTGTGATGTGATGCCCGTGTGTGTGTGTGTGCATGTAACAGTGGGCATGTGACTACAGACATGATGCACTCATGTCAGGTGACTGGCAGCGATGTCATGTATACAGGTGTGTGACAGTACGTACCTCAAAGTGATGACCAGCATCTCCTCCGGTGGTATGGCGGGCCGCATGTTGGTGTCCCTCTTGGTCAGCGGCTCCCGTACCCGCGACAACAGTTCATCAAAGGAGGCGATGGACATCCGCATGTAGTTGAAGAACTTCGCGGGGTCCCTCTCTCGCAGTGGCCTGTACAGCGTCACAAAGTGTCCATGCGTGGGTCTGGCAGCGTTGATTTCATGAACCCAGGTTCGCCGCTTTCTCTTCCTCTTTAGGTACAGGTACCCCATCACACCAAACACAAAGACGTGTGCAGGATCCATCTTAGAAAAACGCCACCAATCCCGAAACGACTTTTTATAGCCCTTGCCCTTATTTTTTCATTTTTCAAGTGATTAGATTCATCTGATATTTCTCTTTTTTCACCCCACCGTCATGGAATACGTCCAGAATTGAGCATCGTCCGACCACTCAAGCGCATTCCGTGAAAAAATGCGTGCGCACGCATCGACGTACATTTTGACGGTGGCTGCAGAAAATGCGCTCATCTGTCCCTAGCCTAAGTAGTACTAATACATATTAGAGTTATGTATGTTTCCCACTTAGATCAGTTTTATATGCACACCCACAGTAGGTGAATTTATTAGATTTTCTTCTTTGATGGAGACCTTTTATTAGTATTGCCATGGAGTAATTACAATGTTACTTGTCCCCCCTTGGGAGCTGCGATGTTGATCCGCGCTGTTCCCTTGGTTGGGAGGAGGTTGCATTTGTTTGATGGTGTGCAGTAGATACTGCGCACTGTACGGTCTGTCTGTGAGCATGCGTGAGCGCTCATTGTGGACTGGGGGTCCGTTTTTCTCAGCGGCTTTGTTTTTTGGACAATCTACTTCCACTTTTATGGCTTAGACTGCCCCCTGAGGGGTTAGGGCGATATTTTGGGTGTGAGGGGTATACAATTAACCCACACTTTTTAATGCTGACATTATCGCTCCGCTATTAGCTGTGCGCATGCGCCATATCATGCGCATTTGAGGCTACTCTTGTTTTAAACGCCAAAAATGGCGTTTTTATGTTATTTGAAGTTATATGGCCAAAATAATGTGCGTTTCATGCTGGAAAGCACCACAAATGCGCATGAGTGTTACACCCAAACCAATTATTGTCTCCAAGTGTTTTTAATTGTGTTTTAATTGATCTTATTTTAATTGAGCTATTGTAAGATGAAATGGGACTTTTTATGCAGTATATAATGAAGCAGCAGACACAAGACTAGTGATACCAGCTGAAGAAGCTCTGAGGAGCGAAACGTATTCTGGTAATTTTTATTCTGTATTAATAAATTTATTTTAAAATTACTGCTGCTTCCCGGTACGTGATTTCTAAAAGAAGGTTTTTCGGAATTCCCTTCTAAATTCCTATGCAAAGTCTTGGAGCCAATGCGGCTCACCCACATGTGAGTGTATCATTTAAATTGATCCATTAAATTATATCCTAACGATATTGCACTAGGGGAGTGTACTGTCTTTCTCTCCGTGATTCACTGTAGAAGAAAGCTGCTGAAGATAACCACCATATTGGGGGTATATGGGCACCTGAACATCTTTGAAGACCCATACCAGACATTCATCCTAGAGCCTAGGCTAGGCTCATGAATATGTGAGTAGAATCATCATTCCCCCATTTTCCACGTATGGTGAATCAATATATTGCGCGATGATATCTTCTCTTTTGTAGAGAGGCCTCATTCAAGAGTGATCTTTGAGAAGATTAAGAAGAAGTATTAAAAGGACATGTAATGTGATTTTTCGTATTTCCAGGCTCGCACTGGCGCTCCACTGACTGTCCTATTGTAAGAAACACATAAGCCCTCCCCGTCTCTCTCATCCAATCCAGTCGACCTCCCTCCTCTATAAATTAATCCCGGGCTGCATCCTAAGGCCTCTTTCTTGGTGCTGGTAGAACATCCACACGAACATATTTAGAGGTGGCAGCCTGAAACGATCGAAGAAACACAGTTCCAGTAGAGGAATGGAAGACCGTCGAAGTCAGCGAGAAATCAGGAAGCTGTAGAGAGAGCAGATACATGACAACAATCAGAAATACAACAGAGGAGGAGCAAGCCGGTAACAACTGGTACGACAACCCCCATAAAGAGGGCGGGAGAGGCGGGCAATACTCGCTTCTGAGTCCTTTATTACAATTCAAACTTCCCTTCATTCTTAGGAAAATTCTGTAATTGTAATACTCGGACTCAGAGGCTCCTATTGCGAGTTCAAAGCTGATCTACCAGGGGTGCGGACCAGTGAACAATCGGCTTGAAATAAAAAGTCTTAAAGGTAGACTCTCTAGACCAATCCGCAGCCTTAAGTAGATCTTCAAGGCGGCATCCAGCGGCCACCGAAGAAGAAGCCATAGCAGAGCATACAGAGTGTGCGCCATAAAATGAGACATCAACACTCACAGCAATCCATGACCTCTTCCTTTCAAACTCCTTCAACCTCCTAGCTTTAACTGAAACCTGGCTAACTCCCTCTGACACGGCCTCCGTTGCTGCTCTCTCACATGGTGGTCTACACTTGAGCCATACCCCCAGACCGGGTGAGAGAAATGGTGGCAGGGTCGGAATCCTGCTCTCTCCCACCTGCACCTACCAGCATCTCCCTCCATCCACATCCTTCTCCCACTTCGAGACACACTGCATCCGCCTGTTCTCTCCTCTGGCCCTCAGGGTGGCAGTCATCTACCGCCCACCGGGACCAACCTCCCAGTTCTTTGACCACTTTGCTACCTGTCTTTCTCACTTCCTGTCTTCTAATCTTCCATGCCTAATTCTCGGGGACTTCAACATTCCCATTGATGGTCCTTCCACCCCTGCTGCCTCCAAACTTCTTTCACTCACGTCCTCCCTTGGACTCACACAATCCTCCCTCCTCCCTACCCACCGCGATGGTCACGCTATTGACCTTGTCTTTTCCAACCTCTGCTCCATTTCTGAGTTCAACTGTCGCCCTTTCCCCATCTCTGACCACCACCTTCTCTCTTTCAACCTATCTGGACTTCCTAAACACCCTGCTCCCCCACCCCGCACACACACTCGCAGAAATCTACATGCTGTGGATCCCCATCAATTCTCCAATCTACTTCACCACCTCCCTCACACCTCATCCTTCACCTGCCCTGATGCTGCCACTAATCACTACAACACTACTCTTATCTCTGCTCTAGACACTTGCTCCTCTTCGACTCTGTAAGGCCCCACGCCGCCAGCTTCAGCCCTGGCACACCCTCCAGACACGCTACCTGCAAAGATGCTCCCGCACTGCAGAGCGTGCCTGGAGGAAATCCCGCTCTGAAGCTGATTTTGTTCACTTCAAGTTTATTCTCCGGTCATGCACCTCTGCCCTCCACTTGGCCAAACAATCCTTCTTCTCATCTCTTATATCTACGCTGTCCTCCAACCCTAAACGGCTCTCGTCCACTTTCAACACCCTCCTCTACCCACCTGCAACTCCCCCCTCAGCTGCCTTCAGCGCTCAAGACCTGGCAGACTACTTCCTCAGTAAAACTCTAACTATCAGAAGCAACATCCCAACACAAGATAGTTATCTGCCACCTCCACTCCCAGAGGTCCCCTCTGCCGCTTCCTCCCAGCCACTGAGGAGAAAGTCAATTCCTTATTGTCCTCCTCACATCTCACCACGTGCCCGCTTGACCCCATTCCCTCACATCTAATTCCTCCCCTCTCCTCCTCCCTCACCCCTGTTCTCACACACATCTTCAACCTATCTCTCTCCACTGGCTCCTTCCCATCTGCCTTCAAACACGCGCTAGTTACCCCTTTACTAAAGAAACCATCCCTCGATCCCAACTCTCCATCCAACTACCGCCCTGTATCCCTGCTTCCCTTCACATCAAAGCTCTTAGAAAAACTAGTCTTCAACCGCCTCTCCCTCTTCCTGTCCTCCAATTCCCTACTTGACCCCCTGCAATCTGACTTCCGTCCCCTACACTCAACTGAAACTGCCCTCACCAAAGTCACCAACGACCTCCTAACTACTAAAAAACACGGCCACTATTCTATTCTCATCCTGCTTGACCTCTCGGCTGCTTTTGACACTGTTGACCACCCCCTCCTTCTACAGACCCTCAACTCTCTGGGTCTCGGTGACACTGCACTCGCTTGGGTTGACTTCTATTTATCCAACAGGTCCTTCTGTGTGTCCTTTGCTGGTAACTCCTCTTCATTGCCTCTATCTGTTGGTGTACCTCAAGGCTCTGTCCTTGGTCCTCTGCTCTTTTCCATCTACACCTCCTCCCTGGGCAAAATCATCAACAGCTTTGGCTTTAATTACCACCTCTACGCTGATGACACTCAGATCTACCTCTCTACCCCTGATCTCTCTCCCCCTGTCCTTTCCAAAGTCAGTGACTGCTTATCTGGCATCTCCTCCTGGATGGCCTCCCACCACCTAAAGATCAACATGTCAAAGACTGAGCTCCTACTTATTCCTCCCTCCAATGCCTCCCCACCTCCTGACTTCTCTATCACGGTGGACCATCAAACCAAGTGCGCTGTCTTGGAGTTACACTTGACTCTGCTCTTTCCTTCATCCCCCACATCAAGTCTCTTTCCTCCTCCTGCCGATACCAGCTGCGTAATATTTCCAGAATTCGGCCATTTCTTACCGCTGTCACCACAAAACAACTCATACACGCCCTGGTAATCTCCCGTCTCGACTATTGCAATAATCTCTTATCTGGCCTCCCTCTGTCCCGCCTCTCCCCCCTACAATCCGTCCTGAACACCTCCGCCAGGCTAATTCACCTCACCCGCCGCTCTGTCTCTGCCGCTCCCCTCTGCGAGTCCCTTCACTGACTCCCCATCCACTGCAGAATTAAGTTCAAAATCCTTATCCTTACCTACAAAACCCTCACTAACTCAGCTCCCCACTACCTGCCCTCACTAATCACCAAATACACCCCAGCCCGCTCCCTAAGGTCAAACAGTGACCTGCACCTAGCTTCTCCCCGCATCACCTCTTCCCATGATAGACTGCAGGATTTCTCACGCGCAGCCCCCACTCTCTGGAACGCTCTCCCTCGTACTGTCAGACTTTCCCCTAACTTCTCTTCCTTCAAACGCTCCCTTAAAACGTTCCTATTTAGGGAAGCCTACCACCCAACTCACTGACGCAACCATCAATCACTCTCACCTTGCAGTCCTCTCCTCCTGTTTCCAACCCCAACCCTCCTAGATTGTGAGTTCCTACGGGATTAGGGTCCTCATCTCCTCCTGTACTGTTTGTCAAATGTTGTTCAATGTATTGTATTGTAACCCTGTCTATACTGTGCCTATTGTACAGCGCTGCGGAATATGCTGGCGCTTTATAAATAAAGAATAATAATAAAAATAATAACACCCGCGAGGGCTAGAAGTCATTTTAACCAGCGCGCCAATGTCGTGGAACCAACTGCGCGATGGGGCGTCCTGAATGAAATAAACAGAGGAGATATTCCCAGGGAGCGCAAAGGAACAGTACGTGTTTCGTATTCCCTTAAACAAAGGACCGGACATAATTGAGGTGAGTCGGGGAAAGCTGGATAGAGTACAGAAGTCAAAGAGGTCTTGGTACATCTAGAGATGTCGAATCTGACACCCTCAGGCACAAAAGATCGAGCCTGAAAGTCCAGAGCACGAACATTACCCACCCTTTTACAGGAGATCAGACAGAGCAGCGTCACTAGTTTAGCGGAAAGCTGACGAAGGGAGAGAAGGTCGTTAGAGGGCCACTGGGAGATGAAACGTAAAAGTAGTGAAACATCCCAAGTGGTTGAGTAACGAGGGGGAAGAGAAAATCTCATGCCTCTAAGGAGTCTACTGACCAACGGGTGGCGACCCAGTGGTACTCCCAGAAAACCCACGTGTTGGGCCGATAAGGCAGAACGAAAAACGTTAATAGTGCGATAGGCTTTTCCCGAGTCGAACGTCTCGGACAGAGAGTCCAGTACAAATTTCAGAGGAGCTTGAAAGGGATCCACGTTCCTTCCCAGGCACCAATGAAACCAGCAGTTCCAGGCTGAGTCATAGCAGGCTCTGGTGCCCGGGGCCCACGCTTCCCTGAGGAGTGCGGAAGTATGTTCCGAAACTTCCTCAGAGAGTCCGGGACCCCCGACACCAGACACGCCAACAGTCGACAGCTGTCGGGTAAGAACAAGGGATGAGGTGACAAGTTCGCATCCCGGAGGACGTCCGGAAGGGCCGGTAGTAGTCTGGGAAAATCTGCCGTCATTTGAAGTAGCATTGGGAACCACGGCTGATTCTCCCAGAATGGAACGACAAGCACTATTTCTGCGTGTTGAGTCAAAGCGTGGTGGAGCGTGCGACCCACTAGGTGAAACGGGGGAAACGCATAGTGGCAATGCTGATTTCATTGTTGTAGGAAACCATCCGTCGCCAGCGCTTCTGGGTCCGGTCTCCAACTGAAAAACAGACTTAACTGCGTATTCAGTCGAGACGCAAACAGGTCCACCCGTAGAGGACCCCATAAATCTAAGATGGCGGAGAAGACGGAAGACTTCAATCGCCAGTCCCCGCAATCCCTGGTGTGCCTCGAATTCCAGTCTGCGATTACGTTCGACAGTCCCGGAATGAACTGAGCCTGAACTTCTAAGTCTCGCGTGAAACACCAAGTCCAAAGAGAGGTCAACAGTACCGAACAAGGACCCCCCATGCCGTTGATATAGCGTACTGCCAGAAAATTGTCCATCCTCAGCAGTAGACCGCAACGGTGGTGAGACCTCGCAAAGCACTGCAGGCCAAACAGAGCCACCAGGAGTTCCAGCCCATTGATGTGGATATTTTGTTCCTGAGGGGACCAACGACTCCCCGTTTGAAGGGATCCGTAATGAGCCCCCCAACCCGTGAGGCAAGCATCTGTTTCGATTGTTAGCCTTACCGGTATGGGTATAATGGATCTCCCGTTGTAGCACCGGAGGCTCCGGATCCACCAACGGAGATCCGAGCAAGCTTCCGGGGATAAGGGGATTTGATCGGGGTACAACTTCCCCTCCCGGAGGGAATGGGCCTTCAGGTGTTGGAGGGCCCGATAGTGAAGGGGAGCTGGCCATACTGCTAATTTTGAGGCTGTCAGTAAGCCTATTATGCATGCCAAGTCCCGGAGCGGGACCGTTTGACGACGAAGTAACGAGCGAGACTCTTTGAGAATGGTCTTGCATTTTACTTCGGGTAGGCTCAGAGATAATTTGGTGGGGTCTACCACAAATCCCAGGAATTCCAGGACAGAGGACGGTTCCAGAATGGATTTTTCTGCATTTACCAGGAAGCCTAAGTCCTGTAGAATGGAAACCGTCCACTGCACGTGAACCCGTAAGAGTGGTGGAGAGGAGGCCATAAGGAGGATATTGTCTAGGTAAATTATGAGACAAACTCCATTGGATCTGAGTTCCGCAACAACCGGTTTCAGGAGCTTGGTGAAGCACCAAGGAGCCGAAGACAGGCCGAACGGAAGGCAGCGGAAACGCCACATCGATTCCCCCCAGCGGAAACGAAGAAAGTCTCGACAGTGGTCGGCTATGGGGACTGTGAGGTAGGCGTCGTGTAAGTCGATCTTTGCTAGATAGTCGCCCTGGTGTAACATGTCCCGTAAGAGGTGAACCCCTTCCATTTTGAAATATCTGTAAACGACAAATTCGTTCAAAGCTTTTAGGTTTATTAGAAACATAGAAACATAGAAAAATGTCGTCAGATAAGAACCTTTCGGCCCATCTAGTCTGCCCAATTACATGGATACTTTAGCTGGATTTATCTTTTGTTTAGGATAGCCTTATGCCTATCCCATGCTTGCTTAAATTCAATTACTGTTTTGGCCTCTACCACTTCTACTGGAAGACTGTTCCATGTATCCACCACCCTCTCAGTAAAATAATGCTTCCTGATGTTACTTTTAAACCTTTGCCCCTCTAATCTAAGACTATGTCCTCTTGTTTTGCTATTTTGTTTCCTTTTAAATATACTCCCTTCCTCTACCTTGTGGATTCCCTTTACGTATTTAAATGTTTCTATCATATCTCCTCTGTCTCGTCTTTTTTCCAAGCTGTGCATGTTAAGATCATTAAGCCTTTCCTGGTAACTTTTCTCCTTCAAGCCGTACACCATTTTAGTAGCCCTTCTCTGAACTCTCTCTAAGAGGTCTATATCCTTCTGGAGATACGGTCTCCAGTACTGCACACAGTACTCCAAGTGAGGTGTCACCAGTGCTCTGTACAGTGGCATGAGCACTTCCCTTTTCCTACTGCTAATACCTCTCCCTACACAACCAAGCATTCTGCTAGCATTTCCTGCTGCTCTATTACATTGACTACTTACCCTTAGATCCTCTGAAATAATGACCCCTAAATCCCTTTCCTCAGATGTTGAGGTTAGGACTGTATCAAATATTCTATATTCAGCCTTGGGTTTTTACGTCCCAGGTGCATTATCTTGCACTTATCCACATTAAAACTCAATTGCCACAACTCCGACCATTTTTTTAGTTTACCTAAATCATTTGTCATTTGGCTGATCCCTCCAGGAACGTCAACCCTGTTGCAAATCTTTGTGTCATCAGCAAAAAGACATACTTTTCCATTAATACCTTCTGCAATATCACTAATAAAAATATTAAAGAGAATGGGTCCAAGTACTGACCCCTGAGGTACCCCACTGGTAACAAGACCTTGTGCCGAATAAACTCCATTTACCACAACCCTCTGTTGTCTGTCACTCAGCCACTGCCTAATCCAGTCAACAATATTGGAATCTAAACTCAAAGATTGCAATTTATTGATAAGCCTTCTATGCGGAACAGTATCAAAAGCCTTACTGAAATCTAAATAAGCAATGTCTACTGCACCACCTGTGTCTATTATTTTTGTTACCCATCAAAAAAATCAATAAGATTAGTTTGGCATGATCTCCCTGAGGTAAACCCATGTTGTTTCTGATCCTGTAATCTATGTGTTTTTAGATGTTCAACAATCCTTTCCTTTAATATGGTTTCCATTAATTTCCCCACTACTGACGTAAGACTAACTGGCCTATAGTTCCCCGATTCCTCCCTACTACCCTTCTTGTAAATGGGCACAACATTTGCTAATTTCCAGTCTTCTGGGACGACTCCCGTTAACAAGGATTGGTTAAATAAATCTGTTAACGGTTTTGCTATTACATCACTGAGCTCTTTTAATAATTTAGGGTGGATCCCATCAGGCCCCATTGACTTAATTGTCTTTACTTTAGACAGCTGCTGTAGAACCTCCTCCTCTGTAAACTGATATGTAAATGTCTCTTTAGTGTTCTCTCCTAACTGAGGTCCCTTTCCTTCCTTTTCTTCTGCAAAGACTGAACAAAAATATTCATTGAGGCAGTCAGCGAGACTTTTATCCTCTTCTACATACCTTCCTTCCTTTGTTTTTAATCTAACTAATCCTTGTTTTACTTTTCTTTTCTCGTTTATGTATCTAAAAAATGTTTTGTCCCCCTTTTTTACTGACTGAGCTATTTTCTCTTCTGCATGTGCTTTGGAAGCTCTTATAAATTGCTTTGGCCTCTTTCTGCCTAATCTTATAGGTTTGCCTATCTTCTTCACTCTGAGTTGTTTTATAATTATTGAATGCTGTCTTTTTGTTCTTCACTATTTTGGCCACTTCTGCAGAGTACCACAGTGGTTTCTTCCCTTTTTTGTTTTTGCTAACAAGCCGAATGCAATTTCCTGTGGCCTTCAATAATGCTTCCTTTAAATAATCCCATTTCTCCTGGACTCCCTTAAACTCCTCCAGTCTGATAATGACTCCTTCATACAAAATCTCATTTTAGAAAAATCTGTTTTTTTAAAGTCTAAAACTTTCGTTCTTGTGTGGTGCGGCTCCATCCCTGTTGTTATATTAAACCATACTGACTGGTGATCACTAGATCCCAAATTTTCACCTACAACAACGTCCGATACCAAACCTCCATTTGTGAGTATTAAATCCAATATGGCCTCTTTACGGGTCGGCTCCTCAACTACTTGTGTTAGAGATAATCCCAGTAGGGAGTTTAGAATATTTGTACTCCTGGTGCACCCAGCTGTTTTGGTTTTCCAGTTCACATCAGGAAGATTAAAGTCCCCCATGATAATAACTTCCCCCTTCATTGCCATTTTGGCTATTTCCTCAACCAGCAGATTATCTAGTCTTCTGCTTGTCCAGGGGTCTATAGATCACACCTACACGAGCTACTGTATGATTGCCAAATGTTAGCGTAACCAAACTGACTCTATGTTCACCTCGCTCACTTTTATTTGGTTCGTTTTTATGTTGTTTTTTCACATACAGGGCCACTCCTCCTCCTTTCCTACCTTCTCTGTCTTTTCTATATAAAGAGTACCCCGGTATTGTTATGTCCCAGTTATTTTCTCACTGAACCATGTCTCAGTAAACCGCCACTAAATCTACTTTTTCAGCTGCCATCATTGCCTCCAGTTCATTGATTTTATTGACTAAACTGCGAGCATTTGTAGACACGACTCTGAGCTTGTCATTTTTTACCTCGCATGTTGCTTGCACCCTCCGATTTAGTTTTGGGGGACAATCGGGCAGATTGTTTTTTACCCTTTTTTTGTCCCCCCCACCTAGTTTAAATATTTCTTTGCAAAACCTTTGAACTTCTCCCTGAGAACATATGTTCCCCCAGGGCTCGAGTCGAGCGGGAACGCGCAGGAACGCGTTCCCGCACTTTTCCCACAGCGGGAACGCTGCGGGAACGCAGCGTTCCCGCTGTGGCCCGAGCCCGAACGCCGCCGCCGCACATTGCCGCGGCCGGCGTGCTTCCTGTTACAAGGGCTGGTAACAGGAGGTGGAGCCGCCCCTGGCTGTTTCATAGTTGCCAGGCGAGCGGCTGCACTTCCTGTCAGCGGCCACTGAAGCAGGAAGCACGCGGCCGCTGGCAGAGAAGCAGCAGCAGCAAAGGTGAGCTGGGCTGGGGCAATATCCCTGAGACCTGGGGGGGGCAATATCCATGAGACCTGGGGGGGGCAATATCCATGAGACCAGGGGGGCAATATCCATGAGAGCTGGGGGGGGCAATATCCATGAGACCAGGGGGGCAATATCCATGAGAGCTGGGGCAATATCCATGAGAGCTGGGGCAATTCCATGAGACCTGGGGCATTATCCATGAGAGTTGGGCTGCATTGAGCTGGGGCAATATCCATGAGAGCTGGGGCATATCCATGAGAACTGGGGCATTATCCATGACATCCATGACCTGGGGCAATATCCATGAGAGCTGGGGCAAACTGGATCCATGAGAGCTGGGGCATATCTGGATCCAGGCTATCCATGAGAGCTGGGGCCATGAGGGCATGAGAGCTGGGGCATTATCATGAGAGCTGAGGGGTATCCACATTGCATCCTGGTCCAGCATGCAGTATCCATGATGCCTGGAATTCCATGAGACGAAGAAGGGCATATCCATGAGACTGGGGCATAATCCATGAGACTAGGGCATTATCCATGAGAGCTGGGGCAGTATCCATGAGAGCTGGGCAATATCCATGAGAGCTGGGGCAATATCCATGAGAGCTGGGCATTATCCATGAGAGCTGGGGCAATATCCATGGGAGCTGGGGCAATATCCATGAGAGCTGGGCATTATCCATGGGAGCTGGGCATATCCATGAGACCTGGGGCATTATCCATGAGATCTGGGGCATATCCATGAGATCTGGGGCATATCCATGAGACCTGGGGCATTATCCATGAGAGCTGGGGCAGTATCCATGAGGCTGGCAAATATCCATGAGAGCTGGGGCAATATCCATGAGAGCTGGGGCATTATCCATGAGAGCTGGGGCAATATCCATGGGAGCGGGCAATATCCATGAGAGCTGGGGCATTATCCATGAGAGCTGGGGCAATATCCATGAGAAGCTGGGGCATTATCCATGAGACCTGGGGCAGTATCCATGAGACCTGGGGCATTATCCATGAGATCTGGGGCAGTATCCATGAGACCTGGGGCATTATCCATGAGAGCTGGGGCAATATCCATGAAGAGCTGGGGTAATATCCATGAGAGCTGGGGCAATATCCATGAGAGCTGGGGCATTATCCATGAGAGCTGGGCAATATCCATGAGAGATGGGGCAATATCCATTAGACCTGGGGCATATATCCATGAGAGCTGGGGCAATATCCATGAGAGCTGGGGCAATTATCCATGAGAGCTGGGCAATATCCATGAGAGCTGGGGCATATCCATGAGACCTGGGGCAATATCCATGAGAGCTGGGGCATATCCATGAGAGCTGGGGGCATTATCCATGAGAGCTGGGGGCAATTATCCATGAGAGCTGGGCAATATCCATGAGAGCTGGGGCAATATCCATGAGAGCTGGGCATTATCCATGAGAGCTGGGGCATTATCCATGAGAGCTGGGGCATTATCCATGAGACCTGGGGCAGTATCCATGAGACTGGGGCATTATCCATGAGATCTGGGGCATTATCCATGAGATCTGGGGCATATCCATGAGACCTGGGGCATTATCCATGAGAGCTGGGGCAGTATCCATGAGAGCTGGGGCAATATCCATGAGAGCTGGGGCATTATCCATGAGAGCTGGGGCAATATCCATGAGAGCTGGGGCATTATCCATGAGAGCTGGGGCATATCCATAAGACCTGGGGCAGTATCCATGAGAGCTGGGGCAATATCCATGAGAAGCTGGGGCAATATCCATGAGAGCTGGGGCAATATCCATGAGAGCTGGGGCATATCCATGAGACTGGGGCAATCCATGAGAGCTGGGCATTATCCATGAGAGCTGGGGCATTATCCATGAGAGCTGGGCAATATCCATGAGAGCTGGGGCAATATCCATGAGAGCTGGGGCATTATCCATGAGAGCTGGGGCATTATCCATGAGAGCTGGGATTATCCATGAGACCTGGGGCATTATCCATGAGAGCTGGGGGGCATTATCCATATGAGCTGGGGCAATTATATCCATGTGAACTGGGGAAAATATATCCATATAACCATGCTGTGTATAATAATTCTTGGGGTTCAGTGCTGTGTATATTATTCTGGGGCTCAGTGCTGTGTATATTATTCTGGGGGTTCAGTGCTGTGTAGATATATCATTCTTGGGGCTCAGCGCTGTGTATATTATTCTGGGGGCTAGTGCTGTGTATGTATTCTGGGGGCACAATGTTGTGTATATTATTCTGGGGCTCAGTGCTGTGTAATTATTCTGGGGGTTCAGTGCTGTGTATATTATTATGGGGGCTCAGCGCTGTGTATATTATTCTGGGGGCTCAGTGCTGTGTATGTTATTCTGGGGGCACAATGTTGTGTATATTATTCTGGGGGCTCAGTGGTGTATATTATTCTGGGGCTCAGTGCTGTGTATGTTATTCTGGGGGCTCAGCGCTGTGTATATTATTCTGGGGCTCAGTGCTGTGTATATTATTCTGGGGGCTCAGTGCTGTGTATGTTATTCTGGGGCTCAGCGCTGTGTATATTATTCTGGGGGCTCAGTGTTGTGTATGTTATTCTGGGGGCTCAGTGCTGTGTATGTTATTCTGGGGGCACAATGTTGTGTATATATTCTGGGGGCTCAGTGCTGTGTATATTATTCTGGGGCTCAGTGCTGTGTATATATTCTGGGGCTCAGCGCTGTGTATATTATTCTGGGGGCTCAGCGCTGTGTATATTATTCTGGGGGTTCAGCACTGTGTATATTATTCTGGGGGTCTGTGCCTGGAGATATATATATATATTATATATATATATTAATGCGTTAGTCCAGTTGCCACAATCACGAGTATACCTGTACGTAGTGATACCTTTCACTGATCAGTATAGTTTCCAGTTTACACTCTAAAGCTTGCTTTAAATGTAAAGTTAACCAAAAAAATGGTATCACCGCACGCACTGCTATACTCGTGATATATATATATATATATATTTTTTTTTTCTTCAGGTAATGGGGGTTGTGGAATTCGTGGGTGAGTTCCCTCACTTTTTTTCCCAGGACTTGACCCCTGTGTTCCCCTATGAGTAAGATGCAGACCATCTTTTTTATACAGTTCCTTTCTGCTCCAATTAGAGCTATCATGGGACACAAAGCCAAATCCTTGCTCCCGACACCATTCCCGAAGCCACAAATTGAATTCCCTATTGCACATCTGCCTATCTTGAATGTTATGCACAGGCAAAACTTCAGAGAATGACACAGTGGACGCAATCTGCTGTATTTCACCTCCAAGAACACAAAAATCTTCCTTAATCTCAGAAACCTCATTGCTAGCCAAGTCATTTGTCCCTAGATGGACTAGAACGTCCACTTCCCCTTGTTGCTTTGCTTGTTTGATATTGAGAATACGTCTCTTGTCTCTACGAGCAGTAGCCCCAGGAAGACATCTCACCAAACCACTACTCTCCAGCTCAACACCTCTTATGATAGAATCACCCAGCAACAATTGCCTTCTATCAAGTCCCACCTTTTCATTTTTGTCCTGGTTGCAGTGCTGCATACCTTCGGCATAGTGGATGGTGGTTCCTCAACTATGGTGTCTAAGCCTACATCCGTCTTATCACTACACTCTGAAAGTGCCTCAAAAGAATTAAGAAGAGCCACAGATTGTGGGACATGCCTTCTATCCACAACTCTAAGTCTACCAGATATTACAGTAGTCCATCTGCCGCTCCTAGGAGGCCTCTGTGGCAGTGGCTTAGTAACAGTCATAGCCTGAGTTTCTCTAACAGATAATTACAAATCTCAGACTTCAAACAGGCAATTTCCTGCTGCAATAAAGAGAACTGCCTACATATCAGGCACACTCCAAACCTCCAAAAATTGGATCTAAAAACAAATGCATGACAGCTGGCTTGGTCCAGTGTAAAAGAATGGATTTAAACCAACAAATCTTACCTTTTTGTAGGTTTTCTACCTCCTGTCTAACCTCAGACTACCTCCAGAGTATCTCCAGAAGATCTCCTGTAAGTGCTCACTTTGAAGACTTCACTTAGAAGGCTTCCCAAGCTCAATTAGACCAAGCTAATATTCCACAATATTTATATAGCCACCTAAGAACACCTCCCCCAGCAAGGAGTGGACAAGCTAAACCTGAAGCAAATACCACTCAATTGATTCCAATTGTATGCTATCAGTATGAAAATGAGTCACCAGCCTAACCTAATTTACTCACCAGACCTAACTTGAAACCTTAAGATGAATAGAAAAGATCTGTTTGAAACAAAAATCTAAATCACTCACCAGAAGATCTCCTGTAAGTGCTCACTTTGAAGACTTCACTTAGAAGGCTTCCCAAGCTCAATTAGACCAAGCTAATATTCCACAATATTTATATAGCCACCTAAGAACACCTCCCCAGCAAGGAGTGGACAAGCTAAACCTGAAGCAAATACCACTCAATTGATTCCAATTGTATGCTAATCAGTATGAAAATGAGTCACCAGCCTAACCTAATTTACTCACCAGACCTAACTTGAAACCTTAAGATGAATAGAAAAGATCTGTTTGAAACAAAAATCTAAATCACTCACCAGAAGATCTCCTGTAAGTGCTCACTTTGAAGACTTCACTTAGAAGGCTTCCCAAGCTCAATTAGACCAAGCTAATATTCCACAATCTTTATATAGCCACCTAAGAACACCTCCCCCAGCAAGGAGTGGACAAGCTAAACCTGAAGCAAATACCACTCAATTGATTCCAATTGTATGCTAATCAGTATGAAAATGAGTCACCAGCCTAACCTAATTTACTCACCAGACCTAACTTGAAACCTTAAAATGAATAGAAAATATCTGTTTGAAACAAAAATCTAAATCACTCACCAGAAGATCTCCTGTAAGTGCTCACTTTGAAGACTTCACTTAGAAGTCTTCCCAAGCTCAATTACCGGGCGCATGCCGCCCCCCTTCTTCGCCACTAGTAAAAGGTTGCTGACAAATCCGGTAGACATGAAGGGGGTCGGTTCTATAGCGCCTTTCCGTCTCAGTTCCCTGATTTCCTGATCTATCAACCGTGTGTCGTCTGGTGATAGTGGGATACACAGGGGATGGTGGGTTTGGAACGGTGGGGACGTAAAGTCTATGGTAAAGCCCTGAATGGTCTGTAGGATCCACACATCTATGGTTATGGTCGCCCACTTGTGGGTAAAAAGGTGTAGTCGGCCCCCTACTTGGAATAATTGTGCTGAAAGGAGGAAAGGTCTCACCTGAGGGTCTCCGAGAGGAGTAAGCGCCTCTGTATCCCCTGGAACCCAGTCCTCTTCAGGGTCTGGATCTCGAGGGGAAAAACTGTGATTGTTGGTATTCATAACCGGTGGTGCCGGTGTTGGAGCCGTAAGTATTGGGACCTGAGGTAGGGACCTGAGGTAGGGCAAGGTGTGTTGACAAAGCCCACACGGCCGGTAGCACGGCCCCGTGCTCTACCGGCCCTCCCAAAAACATGCTTTGGGAAAATTTTCTTAAGGGAGTGGGACACTTTATCTATCGTATTAAAGGCCCCGGAGTATTCTCCCATGTCCTTTAAGAAGCCCTTGCCAAACAAGAAGCCTTTAGCTTTGGCGGCCTGGTCTGTGTCCGCAATGGACGTCAAAGTGAGATCCACTTTTAAAAGTATAGATCTACTCCTTTCCGTAGCGAGAGCGGAATTGGCGTTCCCCAGGAAGCTTAGGGAGCGGAGTGCCCAATTAGAAATCGCTGAGGGACAAAGTGGGGTTTGGTTCAAGCGCGCAGTTTCAGCGACATCTAAGAGACGGACCAGCAGCCCCGCCACGTCAAGTAGTCTGTCTTGACACGAGCGGAAGGCATGGTCCACACCTCTTTTTGCGGACCAGCCCTGGGATTCCACATATTGTAGGAAGCTGGCATCAATTTCAGGTGTGAGGCAGGTTTTGCCTGCTGTAACAGGGTGAGTACATTCGGCCTTCATTTTCGCCCGAGTGCCTTTGTCTAGGGTTTTTCGTAACCTCGCATCCACATATTTTGCCACATGAGGTTGTGGGGTCCACTCTGGATTTTGGGTGTTGAAGGTCTTCAGGGCAGAATAATGGGTTTCACATGGGGTCATAAATCAACTCCGTTTCCGGAGTGGATGAGGGAAACACGGGGTCAGAGACCAGAATCTCGTCGTCAGGGGCATGGATTTCTAAGGCATCTACTGCCTCCCCTTCGTCTGACTCCAGATCGGGGTCCTCGCTCAGAGGTTCCTCCTCTATCTCTAGAGTGGATTCTGAGGGTCTTGCATGTTTTTGGGGGGTATCTGCCACTAACGCCCGGCGGTTGAGGGCTCTTTTACGTGCAGATGAGTCAGGCACAGAATCCATTGGCAGTACTGCGGGGTTGCCAGCCCCTCTGTGGAGATGTTTGGATTTGTGCTCTGACTTTTTGCCTGCAGCACGAGGCAGGGGCGCGTCTGGGGGCCTCACCGTGGTGAGTGAATTGCCTTGATCAATACCCGCTGGTAGCGGTGACATATTTTTTACATCTGCGATAGCTTCAGCCAAAGTTGATTTAAAATCTGCCGATAGAACGGCGACTGCATTAAAAACGGCCGTGTTTATTGAGGCCTGTATAGACGGTTCGAGTTGGGGAAGTGAAGGGGCATGGAGTTGGGGAGATATAGTATTTTTGGGGGAAGGTTTACTAGCTTGTTCGAAAGCCTGTTTATCGGAGCTGTCCTCTGAGTCATCGGAATCCTCCGCAGGGGAGAGAGCTTTTGTCGGCAGCTTTTGGCGCGGCATGTTCTTAAGGTACGTCTATTCTCGAGGGATCTCAGAGGAGTCAGAGGAAGCGCACGAACATGAATGCGCATGTGTCTAAACCACGATGCTCCATGCGCTCGGGAGGAGGCTCCGCCCCGCCAGCGCCGGAGATCGGGTTTTTACAAGGGTCGGCGAAAAGAATGGTAAAACGTTATAAATTTGTATGGGGTAACATCAGTGAAGCAAGCACTAGCGATTCCCGCGGTTGAAGCCGGGGAAATAGCAAAAGGAAAGCACGAAAAAAATCGGAATGAAAGAGGAGCGATACTTATCTTGTTGCTAGCAGCAAGAAAGAGGCCTTAGGATGCAGACGGGGATTAATTTATAGAGGAGGGAGGTCGACTGGATTGGCTGAGAGAGACGGGGAGGGCTTATGTGTTTCTTGTTTACACCGTGTTTAAAGTTTTTTTCAGTCCAATGTTAATGTACCTTGCTGCTGTGTTTTATAAAGGCAAGAAAGAAACGCAATAGGAGCCTCTGAGTCCGAGTATTTCAATTTATACATTTTTTTAATTAGACCCTCACCCATAGCCAACTAACGGATATGTATGCGAGCCAAAAGCTGAGTAGGAAGAGATTGTTCAAGGTCTGATGAGCCTCGACAAAATAAAAAGGAGAAGATGATGTGGAAAATGAGCTCAGCCATATTGTCTCTGCATCAGCCATGTTTACTCGTTGGTTGAACTTTGTTTCGAAGTGGTAATCATGTTTTACTTTTTGTTATGAAACTCACTTGGAAAGCACTGAAATATCTTTTATATCTTTCTTGGAAATTATGGAAGTTTTGGAAAGTTGACTATTATCACTCATTTTATTAGCCGACTTGTCGTAACAAAGTCACGTTGACCTCTTACTTCTGCATGTACTCAATAATACAAATATATGCATGCCATTTATAGAAATATAGTGAAGATTGTAATAGTATGTCATATTGTATCCATCCTGTTTTCTCTATAAAATTCCTGTTGATTTTGATTTCTGGTTAGAACAGCCATAACACCGATAAAGAGCATTTTCTGTTCTCATTCGCTATGACACGATAAGCAATAAACAAGAATCAGAACAAGAACTGTGTTTTTTACTATTTTTATCAAGCCATTCACGAGTTCTGCTCACAAGTTCTACAACAGAGACAAGGAATTGGTCCAGAGAGTGGAGGGTGACTGCCAGGAAGCCCAGGCACTCCCACATCCCATGGCACACAAAGATACAGTCAGGTCCAGACATTTTGGGACATCGACACAATTCTATCATCTTTGGCTCTATACACCACCACAATGGAGTTGGAATGAAACAAACACAATGTGCTTTAACTGCAGACTGCCAGCTTTAATTTGAGAGTATGTACATCCAACTTAGGTGAACGGTGTAGGACTTACAGCAGTTTGCAGATGTGCCTCCCACTTGTTATGGGACCAAAAGTAATGGGACAATTGGCTTCTCAGCTGTTCCATGGCCAGGTGTGTGATATTCCCTCATTACCCCAATTGTGCAGATAAAAGGCCCAGAGTTCATTTCAAGTGTACTATTTGCATTTGGAATCTGTTGCTGTCAACTCTCAAAATCAGATCCAAAGAGCTGTCACTATCAGTGAAGCAAGCCATCATTAGGCTGAAGAAACAAAACAAACCCATCACAGAGATATCAAGAACATTAGGTGTGGCCAAAACAACTGTTTGGAACATTTTCAAAAAGAAGGAGCTCAGCAACACCAAAAGACCCGGGAGACCACGGAAAACAACTGTGGTGGATGACCGAAAAATTCTTTCCCTGGTGAAGAAAACACCCTTCACAACAGTTGGCCAGATCAAGAACACTCTCCAGGAGGTAGGTGTATGTGTGTCAAAGTCAACAATCAAGAGAAGACTTCTCCAGAGTGAATACAGAGGGTTCACCACAAGATGTAAACCATTGGTGAGCCTCAAAAACAGGAAGGCCGGATTAGAGTTTGCCAAACAACACCTAACAAAGCCTTCACAGTTCTGGAACAAGATCCTATGGACAGATGAAACTTACAGTTGTGTTCAAAATTATTCAACCCCCAATGCTGTAAAGGATTTTAGGGAATTTAGTGTACATTTGTAATTGTATTCAGAATGAAATCCTACAAGGACTTTTTAAAGAACCATATGCAACTAAAATGACATCAATTGGTTTTGTAATACAGTAGTAAATGTTTCTTTTGTGAATCCTTCATTGACACAATTATTCAACCCCTTAAAGACTACCACTCTGAAGAACAGAGGTTCATTCAAGTGTTTTCAATCAGGTATTGAAAACACCTGTGGATGTCACAGAGCAGCAATAAAGCATAATAAGCACCAATTAGGCAGCTTTAAAATGACTGTGATACTCAGCTCCTTCTAGACATTTACTGGTGTGGTTACAAACATGGTGAAGTCAAGAGAATGGTCCAGGAAGACAAGAGAAGAGGTGATTACTCTTCACAGGAAGGGCAATGGCTATAAGAAGATTGCAAAGATGTTAAACATTCCAAGAGAGACCATAGGAAGCATCATTCGCAAATTCAAGGCAAAGGGCACTGTTGAAACGCTACCTGGTCGTGGCAGAAAGAAGATGTGCGCTACCCGAAGCGTAGAGTGGAGAAAAGTCCCCGTGTGACTGCTGAGGAACTGAGAAAAGATTTGTCAGATGTGGGTACTGAAGTTTCAGCTCAGACAATACGGCGCACACTGCGTAATGAAGGCCTCCATGCCAGAACTCCCAGGCGCACCCCCTTGCTGTCTCCAAAGAATCAAGAAGAAGAAGGTTCCAAAATGCCATTTATTTTCACGGAAAGGCCATTCCAGCACTATACCAGCACGTGGAACACAATGTTATGGAGTCATTGGGAAAGGTTTGTCAGCAGCAAGGTGCACATGACTTTAGACATGTGGTCCAGCAAGCATGGACAGGGCCGTTACATTTCCTTCACGGCACACTGGGTAACTCTGATTGCAGCTGGGAGGGATCCAGGACGAGGCTCTGTGCTGGAGCTTGTTCATCCACCACGCCTCCAGAATGCTGCTTGTATGAGGTCTGTCTGCTCCACCACCTCTTCCTCCTCCTCCTTCTCTGTCTCTGGCGAAGTAGCAGTTAAACCAACGCGTGGCAGGGGCTACGCAATGGCTCATGCAAAAAGATGCCATACTGTGCTTGAGCTGGTTTGTTTAGGGGACAGGAGCCACACCGGGCCAGAAATTCTGTCAGCTCTGCAGGGGCAGGTGCAGAGATGGTTAACACCACGCCAACTTGAGCTGGGAATGGTCGTCTGTGATAATATCAGCAACCTTCTCTCCGCCCTACGCCATGCCTAGCACACGTCCTAAATCTGGTGGTACAGCATTTCCTAACCAGGTACCCAGGCTGGCAGAGTTTCTCAGCCAGGCCAGAAAAGCCTGCAGCCACTTCAGACGGTTATTCCCAGCAAGTGTTTGCCTGGCAGTAATTCAAAGAGTATTCCACCTTCCCACAAACCGTCTGATCTGTGACATGCCCACCAGGTGGAACTCGACATTAGCAATGCTGCAGCTTCTGCACAAGCAGCAGAGGGCCATCAATGAGTACCTGTGTGAGTATGGCACAAGGACAGGTTCAGGTCAACTTGGTTCCCCCCCCGCAGTGGCTGATGATCAAGGATGCATGCACTGTACTGTTACCATTTGAGGAGGCAACGAGGATGGTGAGCAGGGACAGTGCATGCATCAGTGACACAATTCCTTTAGTGTTTCTGCTGGAGCGCACTCTGCGGGGAATTATAGATGTGACACTAGAAGCAGAGCAGCGGGAGGAAGAGGAGTCCTTCCCTAGCTCTCAAAGCCCCAGTCTTTCTGCAGACAGCATTCCTGCGGGTCCTCAGATCAGACAGGAGGAGGATGAAGAGGAGGAGGAATATTTAAGTAGTGGGGGCATTGAAGGTAGGGATTCCTCAAGGGAGAGTTTTGTGTGCCCAGAAATCCAAGGACTAGTACGTGGCTGGGAGGAGGAAGTGCACGATGGGGTCATCCTCATTTACCAGGAAGACTCAGAGGCTAATGCCACCTCCAACCTACGCTGCATGGGCTCCCTTATCCTGCAAAGCCTGCTAAAGGACCCCAGGATTCATGCTATCAAGGAGAGGGATCATTACTGACTAGCCTTCTTGATCCACGATACAAGGGTAAAGTTGCAGAGCTCATCCTGCCCGCACAGAGGGAGGACAGGATGAAACAACTTGAGGACGCTCTAAAGCGACACTTGTGTAACACCTTTCCAGGCACTGGTAGGTTACCAAGTGATGACACAGGTGCTTCTGAGGCTGCGGATGATCAGAGGAAGAGCGGTGAAGTCCGGGGCCTCTTGACTGATGCCTTTTTAAATTTTTTTAGTCCACGACGCCCAGGGACATCAAATGTAGGCACCCATTGCCAGCGTCTTCACCAAGGGGTAAGGAAGACCTGGATACCTTTACAGCAGATGATCCACTGGCTTACTGGGTGTTGAGATTGGATCACTGGCCAGAATTTAGCCAATATGCCATGCAGCTACTAGGTTGCCCTTCATCCAGCGTGCTTTCTGAAAGGACGTTCAGTGCCGCTGGAGGTTTTGCCACAAACGAAAGAGTGCGTCTGTCCACCGACTCTGTAGACCGGCTGTCATTTATAAAAGTGAATCAATCCTGGATCAGCAGCTATCAATCCCCTGATGCTGACGGAACTGAATAGATCGGGGATCTCTTCTGCATTCCCAAAACCTCCACCACTACACTCTTCCGCAATACCACAAAGGGGTTACGGTGTGAAGGCACTTGCTGCCACCAAAGGCACTATATTTGGGTGCACTGACGCCTATACCAGATTCATATCATTTTAATATTGGACGGCAGGATCCACTGCTGCACTCTTCTACCATACCACAGAGGGGTTACGGTGTGAAGGAACCTGCTGCCACCAAAGGCACAATATTTGGGTGCACTGCCACTGATGCCTATACCAGATTCATATCATTTTAATATTGGACCGCAGGGTCCACCACTACACTCTTCCACAATACCACAGAGGGCTTACGGTGTGAAGGCACTAGCTGGCACAAAAAGTCCAATTTTAATGCACCTGTTGTTACTTTCATCCAAAGCCTGCATAAGTTTCACCATAATTTAGCCAAAAAAATCACTAAACTTGTTCTGCGTGTCCTAAAACATCTCCTCTTTTCATACAGGCTGCCGCCCCAAGCAGTTGTTTATGAATAGATTAAAGGAAATCCATTTACTGTCATTTGAAATGTAATTTTTTTGTTTTTAAATATTTCTATACATTCTACAAATCCACCACTTCACGGGCAGTTTATGGGGACCTCCTAAGCACGATATTTGAAGGAATTTTTCGTTTTTATTCTTAACCTTTATTTCATGGAAAACTCACTGTTCCTTTAACCCTTTCGCTGCTGAGGCATTTCCTGCCTGTGTGCTGAGCTCATTTTTACCGTTTTGTGCTCATCATGTTTAAATGCGATTTGAAGTCAAGTTTTATTATGTGACCCAGACAAATTATATATCCTTTTTTTCAGCAGACTCCACAGATTCAAAATATATCATTATTATGTGTATAAGTAAAGATTTAAAAAAAAAAGGGGGAAAAAAGTAAATTTTTGTTAAAATTCAGAAGAACAACAATACATATTTTTTTCTATCTACACTTTATGACCAGAACTATTGTGGTTATATATTGATACATTAGGTGCCTTTTTAAAAATGGTGTAATGGAGAATATTTCATGTTTTTTTTGTACAAAAATATGCAGTTTTCTAAAAATCAAAAAAATCTGCTTTTTTCTTATGTCATGACTCATTGTATGTAATACATAAAATTAGTATATCTAAACCAATTGAAATGGAAAAGCTATATATTTTCTGAAACTAGACAAAATTCCACAAAAAAAGAGACCTTTATGACACATTTTTAAATTTATTTTGTTATTCATAACTTTATTCAAATAACATCATATTTAATGTAAAAAAAAAATCATAATAGGTCAAGATTTATATTGCATAATTTCATATTAATTTTTGGGGTAAAATATTTTTGTTTTGCTTAACTATATAAATATATCCCTCCTATAAAATAATAGATCCAATTTGATTGCATAGATCAAGTTTAGGCAGCGTTGGAGGTGATAATTTGCTCCGTGCGCAAAATAAATTTAGAGAAGCTTTTTATGCCGGTTTTTGAAAGGAGGCATACCTGCAATTAAATGGCTCTAGCTCAACAGGGATCTAAAATATGCCAAATAAAGTATATATCCGATCAAAGTAGACTTCCAGATGAATCAAACGTGGGGTTACTTATTATTCTATCATAAATATTGAGCCCGCAACAACTTGTGGAATTTGGATTTGTGCGCAAAAAAAATAAAAATTATTTCAATCACTTCAGACATGATAAAATCTTTGAAAACTAGGCCTTTCTCTAGCTCAATGCAAAGCCCCAACCCTTGTGATAAAAATGAGACCCAGGTTTAGTGGTCCGGGTCCCCCTAGATGGAGCACGAGGTGCTAATTTGCGCCATGCGCAAAATAAATTTAGAGAAGCTTTTTATGCCGGTTTTTGAAAGGAGGCATACCTGCAATTAAATGGCTCTAGCTCAACAGGGATCTAAAATATGCCAAATAAAGTATATATCCGGACAAAGTAGACTTCCAGATGAATCAAACGTGGGGTTACTTATTATTCTATCATAAATATTGAGCCCGCAACAACTTGTAGAATTTGGATTTGTGCGCAAAAAAAAATTATTTCAATCTCTTCAGACATGATAAAATCTTAGAAAACTAGGCCTTTCTCTAGCTCAATGCAAAGCCCCAACCCTTGTGATAAAAATGAGACCCAGGTTTAGCGGTCTGGGTCCCCCTAGATGGAGCACGAGGCGCTAATTTGCGCCATGCGCAAAATAAATTTAGAGAAGCTTTTTATGCCGGTTTTTGAAAGGAGGCATACCTTTTATTATTATTATTCTTTATTTATAAAGCACCAGCATATTCCGCAGCGCTGTACAATAAGCACAGTATAGACAGGGTTACAATACATTGAACAACATTTGACAAACAGTACAGGAGGAGATGAGGGCCCTATTCCCGTAGGAACTCACAATCTGGGAGGTTTGGGGTTGGAAACAGGAGGAGAGGACTGTAAGGTGAGAGTGATTGATGGTTGCGTCAGTGAGTTGGGTGGTAGGCTTCCCTAAATAGGAATGTTTTAAGGGAGCGTTTGAAGGAAGAGAAGTTAGGGGAAAGTCTGACAGTACGAGGGAGAGCGTTCCAGAGAGTGGGGGCTGCACGTGAGAAATCCTGCAGTCTATCATGGGAAGAGGTGATGCGGGGAGAAGCTAGTCGCAGGTCACTGTTTGACCTTAGGGAACGGGCCGGGGTGTATTTGGTGATTAGTGAGGACAGGTAGTGGGGAGCTGAGTTAGTGAGGGTTTTGTAGGTAAGGATATAAGGATTTTGAACTTAATTCTGCAGTGGATGGGGAGCCAGTGAAGGGACTCGCAGAGGGGAGCGGCAGAGACAGAGTGGCGGATGAGGTGAATTAGCCTGGCGGAGGCGTTCAGGATGGATTGTAGGGGGGAGAGGCGGGACAGAGGGAGGCCAGATAAGAGATTATTGCAATAGTCGAGTCGGGAGATTACCAGGGCGTGTATGAGTTGTTTTGTGGTGACAGCGGTAAGAAATGGCCGAATTCTGGAAATATTACGCAGTTGGTATCGGCAGGAGGAGGAAAGAGACTTGATGTGGGGGATGAAGGAAAGAGCAGAGTCAAGTGTAACTCCAAGACAGCGAACTTGGTTTGATGGGGATGTGGTGATACCCTCCACCATGATAGAGAAGTCAGGAGGTGGGGAGGCATTGGAGGGAGGAATAAGTAGGAGTTCAGTCTTTGATATGTTGATCTTTAGGTGGTGGGAGGCCATCCAGGAGGAGATGCCAGATAAACAGTCACTGACTTTTCAAAGGACAGGGGGAGAGAGATCAGGGGTAGAGAGGTAGATCTGAGTGTCATCAGCGTAGAGGTGGTAATTGAAGCCAAAGCTGTTGATGATTTTGCCCAGGGAGGAGGTGTAGATGGAAAAGAGCAGAGGACCAAGGACAGAGCCTTGAGGTACACCAACAGATAGAGGCAATGAGGAGGAGGAGATACCAGCAAAGGACACACAGAAGGACCTGTTGGATAAATAGGATTCAACCCAAGCGAGTGCAGTGTCACCGAGACCCAGAGAGTTGAGGGTCTGTAGAAGGAGGGGGTGGTCAACAGTGTCAAAAGCAGCCGAGAGGTCGAGCAGGATGAGAATAGAATAGTGGCCGTGTTTTTTAGCAGTTAGGAGGTCGTTTGTGACTTTGGTGAGGGCAGTTTCAGTTGAGTGTAGGGGACGGAAGCCAGATTGCAGGGGGTCAAGTAGGGAATTGGAGGACAGGAAGAGGGAGAGGCGGTTTAAGACTAGTTTTTCTAAGAGCTTTGATGTGAAGGGAAGCAGGAATACAGGGCGGTAGTTGGATGGAGAGTTGGGATCGAGGGATGGTTTCTTTAGTAAAGGGGTAACTAGCGCGTGTTTGAAGGCGGATGGGAAGGAGCCAGTGGAGAGAGATAGGTTGAAGATGTATGTGAGAGCAGGGGTGAGGGAGGAGGAGAGGGGAGGAATTAGATGTGAGGGAATGGGGTCGAGCGGGCATGTGGTGAGATGTGAGGAGGACAATTAGGAATTGACTTCCTCCTCAGTGGCTGGGAAGAAGCGGCAGAGGGTGGCAGAGGGGACTTCTGGGAGTGGAGGTGGCAGATAACTATCTTGTGTTGGGATGTTGCTTCTGATAGTTAGAGTTTTACTGAGGAAGTAGTCTGCCAGGTCTTGAGCGCTGAAGGCAGCTGAGGGGGGAGGTGCAGGTGGGTAGAGGAGGGTGTTGAAGGTGGACCAGAGCCGTTTAGGGTTGGAGGACAGCGTAGATATAAGAGATGAGAAGAAGGATTGTTTGGCCAAGTGGAGGGCAGAGGTGTATGACCGGAGAATAAACTTGAAGTGAACAAAATCAGCTTCAGAGCGGGATTTCCTCCAGGCACGCTCTGCAGTGCGGGAGCATCTTTGCAGGTAGCGTGTCTGGAGGGTGTGCCAGGGCTGAAGCTGGCGGCGTGGGGCCTTACAGAGTCGAAGAGGAGCAAAATTCTGCAATTAAATGGCTCTAGCTCAACAGGGATCTAAAATATGCCAAATAAAGTATATATCCGGACAAAGTAGACTTCCAGATGAATCAAACGTGGGGTTACTTATTATTCTATCATAAATATTGAGCCCGCAACAACTTGTGGAATTTGGATTTGTGCTAAAAAAATAAATAAATGTAAATTCCACATGCTGTTGCACCCTCTATTTTTATGATATAATTTTATTTAACCCCTCATTTGATTCGTCTGGGTGTCTAGTTTCTCCTAATATATACTTTATGTGGTCTGTTTTAATTTTCTGTTGAGCTAGAGCCATTTAATTGCAGGTATGCCTCCTTAAAAAAGAAAAACATTCACAAAATTTTCCCCATGAATTTTGCTCAACAATTATGTAGTCTATCAACAATTGTATAGTGACTCAAAATGCTGCACAAACACACAACAAGCCCGCCACACATTTTACATTCACTCAATCAGTTGGATTGGCACATGGGGCATCCATGTGAGCAGTAACGCCGCGTGAAGGCCCCAACCAGGTTACTGACCATTCACACATCTTTCACATCTGTTTCACTCACTGAATCACACACCTTTCATGCAAGAAGCTAGTAAAAGTTGAGTGGGTGACGTTAAGGGGGCAAAGAAGGGAAAAGTGCAGAAACACGGAAGGCGAGAAGAGAAAGATAATGAGGATTAGAGGGGGTGGAATAGAAACACCCCCCCCCCATTCACATCTGTTTCACTCACTGAATCACACACCATTCATGAAAGAAGATAGGTAAGGGAAGTGGGTGAAGGGAAGGGGCAAAGAAAAGGGCAGAGACAAAGAAGTTGAAGACACACCATTAACACCGCAGTTAAATCTGTCTTCAGAGGCTTCTTTCTACATCTGACGTATGGAGGACATCAGATTGTTGGGGATGGGGCAACCTATTTTATTGTATGTTTGGTGAATTACATTATAACTGGGGGGGGTAGTGAACTGTAGGTGGGTAGTGAAACGTGGTGGGTAGTTTTTTTATTAACACTTGAATTAACACTGCTATAAAATAATGGGGCTGGTTTTGGTTTGTTTTTTTATTTGGGAAAATTTAGAGGAATAGCACTATCCAGGAATAAATGCCAGCATGATCTGGTCAAGCTCTGTCCAGATTACACTGCACTGTGTCCATCAGAATGTCATCAAGATCTGCAAAGATCTTAACGGTGCTATAGCCAGATTTATCAAGAAGCACAAAACCAGTGGCATACCTCAACCTGAAATCTGTTTATTCTCAGCCGAGAAACAATTCGGTCCCGGTATGCCACTAGTAATGTGTCACTGTATGATAAATCTTGAAGCAATCAGGCACACAAAGACCTGGTTTGGAGGGGCAGTCAGGGCAGTGAAGGCGGCTTTCCTTACGCCGCCCTTGGTGCGCGCAAACCCGACACCTTTTACATGGGGTCACTCTTTTTTCAGTTGGTGGAATGTAGCCAGGAAAGTGGCGGTCACGCAACCTAATTACATCTTCCACCTCTTCAACAATGGGAGCATTCTCTTCTGGACAGAGAAGGGACTCGATAACAGATTCCTGAAATTTTAGGAATGTTATCTGTCGGGCATGAGTGGCCTGATACAAGATGAATGCGTTAAGCATTGACATCTGTATCAGATGGACTGCCAGCTTTTTGTACCATACATATGCCTTGCGAGAAGCGAGATATGGTACAAGCATCTGGTCAG
This sequence comes from Leptobrachium leishanense, assembly GCA_009667805.1. Taxonomy (NCBI): domain Eukaryota; kingdom Metazoa; phylum Chordata; class Amphibia; order Anura; family Megophryidae; genus Leptobrachium; species Leptobrachium leishanense. The sequence goes on from CM019075.1 coordinate 21,544,187, forward strand.
ACTTGTCCACTCCCCCCATGTATCGATTATAATCCTGTACACATAGGGGTTTCATGATAGGGGAATCTCTCCATCTGACGTGAACTGCAGATGTGCATTCATTATGTATTGTTGTAAGCAAATGCACATCCTTTTTGTCTGTGTATTTCACAGCCAGCAGTTCACCGCAGCGCAAGGCAGATGTTTCTCCTCTCTTTTGCTTCCCAAACTGTTTTGTTGGAAAGCCTTTCCTATTCGAACGGATCGTGCCACAGGCTCCAGTACCATTGCTGTACAAAAATTTGTACAGCGGCACACCCGTGTCAAAGTTATCTGTATAAATACAGTAACCTTTACCGAATAGTGGATAAGCGAGGTCCCACACTATTTTTTCAGTGGTGGAGAGGGCGGGGGGGCAGTCAGGAGGGGCCAGCTGCGAGTTCTTGCCAGTGTATACACGAAAGCGATACATGTATCCACTGGAGCTTTCGCACAGTTTATAAAGTTTTATCCCAAACCGAGCTCGCTTCGAAGGGAGGTACTGCTTGAAAACAAGACGTCCCTTGTAAAGCAGCAAGGACTCGTCGACTGACAAGTTTTGGCCTGGAGTGTATAACGCTTCAAATCTTGCCATCAGATGGTCAAGAAGTGGCCGCAACTTGTACAGTCGGTCGTGATCTGGGTGGTCACGGGGCAAAGCCTTTGCATTATCATTATAATGCAAATACCGCAGGAGCAATAAATATCTGTCCCTGTTCATAGTAGCAGGGAAGATAGGGGTGGTTTGGGTACTCTTTTTTGACCAGTATGAGGCTATGCTGGGTTTTTGCACAATCCCCATCTGCAGAGTGAGGCCCCAGAACTTCCTCATCTCTGGCAAACTGGTTGGGGTCCATTTACGCGCCCTCGCACTTGGCAACAATTCTGCCCCTAGACCTTGAAAATATTGTTCGGCATACAGATTGCTCTGCTGAACAATAAATTCCAAGAACCCATCATCTATATATAGTTGAAAAAAGTTGATGGGTTCAAAATTAGTGGTGTCCACTAGTATACCAGGATTGCCAGAAAATTGTGGCAATTCTGGCTGGACCATATTAGGGGAGGTCCAGTCAGATCCTGGTTCAGGCATCGCCACAGCCTGTGTTGCAGATACCCCTGCAATAGGCCTTTGGGCCGGTGCAGGATCAGGTAGTGCAACTACAGACCGTGCGGTCCCTGCACTCCCACGGGAGCACCCTGGTAACTCCGTGCGGCCACGCCGTGGCTCATCACGTAGTTCTTCGTCACTGGAACCGTCACTATCTGATGATGCTCCAGGGACAAAGTCACTGCCTGAATCTTCAAAAGATTCATCAGCGCTGTGATCAGAGTCTGACATCATAAGGATGTCAGCTGCTTCCTCAGCGCTTAGAAATCTTTTAGCCATAATTTGCTGTCTGAAAATGTATTTTCAAAAGAAAATTACGCCGTTTGATAGTATATATATATATATGTATGTGCGTATATATATATATGCACGTGTGTGTGCGTATATAATATATATTCTATATATATATTGTCATGGAACTGACGTAGCGCTCCCCACGTCAAACCCCAAGACTTTTATTTCCATGGCGAAAACCCCAAAAGACATAGACCGTTGCTTTGGGGAAGACCTTATGTTCATTTATATTGTGTGGTTTTAAATATGTTTTACATCGTTTGGTTTTAGTTTAATTTAGTTTAGTGAAAAATGACATAGCTTTGGTTTTAAAATACTATATTCCTGTAGGTAAATGTGTCTTTGTATAAAACAGTAAACAAGCTTTGCTGTTGTGTAAATTATGCGTCAGGGATTTTCCCCATTATCTAAGTACATGTTTAATTTAAGGGATCTCTGATAGAGTGTGTGTTTAATCTGATGTGCTGGAACAATAGATGTACAAATGTTATGTGGACTGACGGCTAAGAGAATGTGAAGAATGTTGATTGTAAATAACTGCCATACCTCATTGTATGGATAGGCTCCTAATTAGTATGGGTATGCAAATTATGACTGTCTTACTTGAGCATAAATAGTGGCGTTGTTCATTAAAGGATTCAGTTCATCTGAGTGTTTGAAACATACAGCTCTGCCTGGTGTTGTCATTTCACGTCGGCTATATCTCACCACTACCCAGGAACGGGTCATTCTAACTCCGCAGCAGAACCTCGATTCGCCGCGCCGTTGCGCCACCTTGAATTGGTACCCCGGGATACCGCAACCACCCCGAATCGGGACCTCGACGCAGCGCCGTGCCTGCATCTTCAAGGAGACTCTACCGAACCGCGGTTCGCCACGCAGACCGTCTCCAGCCTTTCAATGATCAGTAGATCCGCTGCCCGAGACGCCGAGTGCCGTGCCACTCGGTAGTCGGGCGGATTTCCACCGTGGGTGCCCCATCTACTCTCCAGATCTTGACCGCCACGTAGGCTTCTACCCAAGCCGCTCGAGACGCCGGGTGCCGTGCCACTCGGTAGTCGGGCTTGGCAACACCAAAGAGGGGGTCAGATAGAGCAGGACCGCAGGCGGATACTCCATTCCGTCACATATATATATAAGCGTGCGCGTGTGTGTGCATGTACGCGTGTAAATATGTATATATATGTGTGTGTGTGTGTATATATATATATATATATATACGTGTGTATTAGCAATTTATCACCTATTTTATGGAGACAGCCTCTGCGACACTAACACCTCACAATCCACATGCAGACTGAGGATAGAAATGTAAAATTATCAAGATTTGAAAAATTCATCCCCCGTGATTGGCTGGAGGGTCAATCGCTAGGTTACGAGGGTCATTTTAGGGTTATATTTGTATCCTCAGTGGCCATGTTGGAGGTGGCAGTGACAATTGTGACAGTTAAGTGATCATTGTTACTACAGTGATCACATAGCTGTAACAATAAAATGTGAAATAAAATAATAAAAAGGGGATTGTAATTTTATTAAATGTGGGCTTTGGGGGTCTCTGGGTAGTTTTGATTTTTTTTACTACCCTTAGAGACTCTGTGTGTGGTGTTTTTTACTTTTTTTTTTTTATATATATTTTTTACATTTTATACTATAATGAGGCACACCGTTGGAAAGCTCAGGCTCTGGGCTTTCCATCGGTGCCTCATTTATCTCTGCAGCCCTTACCAATGAGGAGATAGAGAGGTCCTAAGGACCTCTCCCCCCTCCTCCTAAGGGCTGTCTATGCGGCCGCTGAAAGTGACGTCATCACGCCAGGCGTGATGACATCACCGCGACTCCCATGATCCCACAGTGAGGGCCGACATGTCGGTTCCTCACTGTTTGCCGCCGGGGATCTCCGCCACACCACCGCTTCGCTGCCGGGAGGATCGGACTCGCTGAGCGCGTCCTCCGCACAGGAGCAGCAACTTCCTGGACGCGCTCAGCGCGTCCGTAGCAGCGAAGTGGTTAAAAACATTTTTTAAAAAACTTTTTGTCCTTGTTTCCTGTCCCCCAGGGCACTACCCGGACCCCCATACACCTTTTATGGCAAATATCTTGCATATATGCCCTCTTGGAGGGCACTCTAAAAATCGAACTTTCGAGTCCCATTGACTTGCATTGAGTTCGGTTCGTGTTCAAGTTCGAACTCGAACTTTTGAAATTGTTCGAGTTCGAATGCGAACCGAACACGGGGGTGTTTGGCTCATCACTACTCCTCACCGACGGCTTCCACTCCCCTCCTTTCCCTATTACAAACGGTACCTGTGATGGAACCGTTCTCTTCCGTCTGTCCTGACTCTCCAGACACCCCTTCGTTGCGGTCAGCCCGGCTACTGGGAGCGCTGTCCTCAGCGCCTCGAGCAGCTTGACCCGCCTGTTTCTGTTCCTCTGCCCTGGAGCCGTTAGAAATCTCCAGAAGGCCGCTCGGTACCTTCTGAGGGTGATAGTATATATAGTGTAGCGTCGCTGAAATAAAAACGCCAGGCGCGGCTGTATGCTTTAAAACAGGATTCTCTCTCTCTGAGCTCTGAAAGTTCTCAGACTTTTTAATGAACAAAACGCCACCATTTATGCTGAAGTCCAACAGTCATAATTTGCATAAAATGACGCACCTCGTCCTACCCACACTAATTACATTATGTCAGTTATTTACATTCTTTAGCCTTCAGCTCAGACAACATTTGTATAATCCATTGTTCTAACACATCAGATTAAACACACACTATCACAGATCCCTTGAATTAAACATGCAGCCAGATATGGGAAAAGCCCTGGTGCATAAATTACACAGCAGTAAAGCTTGTTTACTGTATACACAAAAACACATTTACCTACAGAAATATAAGTATTTTTAAAACGAAAGTTACGCCATTTTACACTAAACTAATTTAAGCTAAAACCAAACGATGTAAAATATTTAAAAACACACAATATAAATGAACATAAAGTCTCTTGGGGTTTGAAGCATGGAGCGTTACATCAGCTCCATGACATATGTCCCCCCTTCCAGAACGGCAGGGCAAGCTTAGATCCCAAACGGATCGCTTGACACTGACGAGACCTCTCACCTTGCCCCTCTTCTGTGCCATCTTCAAAGTTCCATGGTTGTGGGCACATAAGCAAAGTCAGCGGGGTCTGACGGTCGCTGGAAGTCTGTTGGTCCATAGTCCCTGGGCAAGAGACAGGCCAACCCTCTTGTCCAGTGCGCCAGGCAACAGGCCACCACAGTCCACAGGCATAAAATGTTTGTTAGGGGGCACCCTGAAATTACCCCCCATATCTTGCTCTGTCCAGGGCACCTCTGCGGACCCAGGACCCGAATACAGTAAGCAGTCACAGTTCTCAGTCTCTCCTTCTGCTGATGCCCCCCTCCTGAACATTTAAAAAGGGGCCAGCCCACGGCAATCCCCAAAATCCCAAAAGGGCGCAATTCTTCCTGGGGCCAGGAACTTGATTGCCTCTCAGAATGGTCACTCACCGGTCTCCTGGGAAGGGGGGAAGTGATCTCCTCTCTTTCTGCACCTTGGTTGGTAGGGGTGGCATTATGAGGGGTCCCCATTTTCCTCGGGGAACAGTCGCACGTGGATGCCAAAACAGCCTCCAGCAACACCAGGGTACAAACGCTCTTCGGTGCAAAATATATCGGGGGCAATGACTCGGCCCCCTGTTGTGCTGCTCTCCTCCATGGTGGGCACATGGGTGCTGGCAGCATCTGCCAGGGACAACTCATCTTGGAGCTGTTGGCACTGTGCTCGTGTCCCTTCGAGCTCAGCCTGCAGGTGGCTAACAGTGCCCTGGTGCTCCTGCTCCAATACACCTAGTTGGTGTGTCAGACGGCTCACCTCCATCTCGCTTGCCTTAGTTTGAGCGAGGCTCTCCTTCTGAGCTGTGTCTGCTTCTAGTAGCTGGTGTTGGCACAGCTGGAGTTGGTTCTGAAGCAGCTGTATTTCCTCTTGCTGCTCATAGGCCCGTACCTGAAAAGTATCCCGGGAGAGCTGTGTCTGCTCCAACTCCTGCTCACAGCGCTCCAGACGAGTTTTAAATGTGGTAATTTCTGTCTGTAGAGCCGCTCTGGTTCGCCGTTCGTCCTCCAGCTGCTCAATCACTACACGGGAGCTGCGCTCCAGCTCCGCTATCTGCGCCTGAGCACCACTGAGTTCCGTGTGTAGGTCGATGTTACAGTCCTCACAGACCTGCAGCTGGGATGACAACTTTCGTATACTGACCGACTGTTCTCGTACTTCCATGCAGTGGAAATCTCTCTCCTACATGACAGTTCGCAGATTTTCCTGTAGCCGGTGCAATTGCAGGCCAGTCTCTTTCTCGCTCTGGGTTGCAAAGTCTAGTTGCCCTTTCAAGGTCTCTACCTCCCTTCGAAGCGGGTCACAACATTTGCATTTGCTCTCCAGCACCACCTCCATTTCTTTCACCCGTCCACCCCTCCGCTTCTTTTTAGCCTTACTTGAGGGTGGGTTGATGGTCACGGTTGGTGCGGAGGCATATTTTGTTTGGGTCTTGGCGTTGGCAGAAGCTGATGCTTCCAAAATCCCTGGTCTCTGCCAATCCAAGTCTGTAGACACCCTCTGGGTGTGTGGTGTAGTTGCCAGCCAGTTCTCCTCCTGGCCACGAATGTCCCCTGGTTCCATCCAGCCTGGGACTTTGTATTTACTGTATTCCACATGCAGAGGGTTAAAATCTTCCTGGTCCTGCACAGCTTCCCCTTTCTGCAATAAACAGACCTCATTCCAAACGCTCTGGAACAGGTCCATGCTAGGGTTAGGACCATATTGCTTGAGGCGTCTTTTTACCTCCTTGAGCGTTTCCATCTCGCTCCTGGTTGCACCAAACTTGTGCCTTTGACCCTTTCTTCAATATTCGTTCCTTCCATGGCTTTCCAGCAGGTCCTTCAGGGTGTCCTGCTTTCAGGCTGTATAATTTGTCATCTCGGGGTGTATTGGTGTTGGAGAGCCTCTATCCCACCGCTGCCACCAATGTGATGGAACCGTTCTCTTCCGTCTGTCCTGACTCTCCAGACACCCCTTCGTTGCGGTCAGCCCGGCTACTGGGAGCGCTGTCCTCAGCGCCTCGAGCAGCTTGACCCACCTGCTTCTGTTCCTCTGCCCTGGAGCCGTTAGGAATCTCCAGAAGGCCGCTCGGTACCTTCTGAGGGTGATAGTGTATAGTGTAGCGTCGCTGAAATAAAAACACCAGGCGCGGCTGTATGCTTTAAAACAGGATTCTCTCTCTCTGAGCTCTGAAAGTTCTCAGACTTTTTAATGAACAAAACGCCACCATTTATGCTGAAGTCCAACAGTCATAATTTGCATAAAATGACGCACCTCGTCCTACCCATACTAATTACATTATGTCAGTTATTTACAATAAACATTCTTTACATTCTTTAGCCTTCAGCTCACACAACATTTGTATAATCCATTGTTCTAACACATCAGATTAAACACACACTATCACAGATCCCTTGAATTAAACATGCAGCCAGATAATGGGAAAAGCCCTGGTGCATAAATTACACAGCAGTAAAGCTTGTTTACTGTATACACAAAAACACATTTACCTACAGAAATATAAGTATTTTTAAAACGAAAGTTACGCCATTTTACACTAAACTAATTTAAACTAAAACCAAACGATGTAAAATATTTAAAAACACACGATATAAATGAACATAAAGTCTCTTGGGGTTTGAAGCATGGAGCGTTACATCAGCTCCATGACAGTACCCATCAGGGTTGCCCCCTCTCCCCTCTGATTTTAATATTGGGCTCCCACGTTAGGCAATGTGGTGACATCAAGGGCCTTCAGACCCCCATTGGTGAACAAAAACTAGCATTGTTTGCTGGTGATTTACTACTATTCCTTGCAAACCCCGACAGCAGGCTACCCCCTTTATTTAAATTACTGGATCATTTTGGTTCCCGTTCCTTTTATAAAATCAATGTTTCCAAAACACAGACCCTACCCGTTAATGTCCCCGTGACATCCCTTTCTCTGTTGCATAAGAAGTTTCCCTTTGATTGGCGTTCCACCTCGGTTAAATATTTAGGTATCTCCCTCACTAAATCTGGAAGTACTTTAGTGTAGGAAAATTTTCTTCCCACCATTTCAGTCCATAGAGCGACAGCTGTTACAGTGGCGTGGAGTTAAGATTTCCTGGCTTGGCTGGCTGGCGGCCGTTAAAATGATGCTTCTGCCCCAATTACTGCATTATTTTGGAAACCTCCCGACGTATGTCCCCACATACCTCCTGCTTCGCTTTCACAGGCTGCTGGTTGCTCAAAATTGCTAAAATTATGCGCGCAAAGGCTGTGCGTTACAAACAGCGCATAGATTGTAATACTATCCACGTACAAGCGCACAAACGCATTTGCGCTCACAACGTTAAGTATAAGACGCCCAAAGTACAGTACGCTCGCGCAGGTTCACCCGCGGTAGACGTATACGCACATTTGTTGCGCTGACATTTTAATCCGACGTTCAGCGCAAAGGGTTTTGCCCCTCGCGTTAATGCATTTTTGCGCAGGCGCAAACATATGCGCGAAGATCGGAATAGGGCCCTATAACTGCTGTGGTGCGTTCCGCGACTGTTACACTATTGTTGTTTTGTTTTTATCTCCATTCTTTTCCTAGCTTTTTCTTGTTTTTGTTTCTTATGGAAAACGTGGTATGATTACCTTGACCTACAAAGCTCTCACTAACTCAGCTCCCCACTACCTGTCCTCACTAATCACCAAATACACCCCAGCCCGCTCCCTAAGGTCAAACAGTGACCTGCGCCTAGCTTCCCCCCGCATCACCTCTTCCCATGATAGACTGCAGGATTTCTCACGCACAGCTCTCATCCTCTGGAACACTCTCCCTCGTACTGGCCGACTTACCCCTAGTTTCCCTTCCTTCCAACGCTCCCTTAAGATATTCCTATTTAGGGAAGCCTACCACCCGACTCACTGACACAACCAGTCCATCATGCCCACCAGTCCATCACTCTCACCTTGCAGTCCTCTCCTCCTGTTTCCAACCCCATCCCCTCCAGATTGTAAATTCCCACGGGAATAAGACCTCAGTTTCCTCCTGTACTGGTTTGTCAAAATGTTGTTCAATGTATTCTATCCTCATCTATATTGTGTCCATTGTAAAGCGCTGCAGAATATGCTGGCACTTTATAAATAAAGAATAGTAATAATAATAATGCTTGTTTTATAGTAGCCGTTGTACGCGCAAGACCAAGCTCACCGCCTTCTTATTTTCTTGATTTACTTTCCTGGTTGTCAGCGCTGTGTGATGTTCGATATTACTTATCATTTGCATACCCACCAATAAAAATCTTTATATGGAAAAAATATATATATTAAAGCTCCTTCTGCACAGGCTCCTCTTTACCCATTGCCTCTCTCCATCTATGCTTTGTTTTAAATTATTGAACCCCTTTACTGTGCTGCAGAATATGTTGGCACAGTAAAATAATGGCTAATAATAATTATTGAAAAGTTCAACGGCAAAGGTTTCACTTTAAGTGGCCAAGGCAATTATTTTTCCATAGATATTGCCTTTTTTATATCTGAGTTTGTTTTACCAAAATTCATCACCCATACAGATGATAGTTTGTTATTAATAGCAAGAATCAATTGAGCAATAAATTCTATCAGGGTTATTCAGAGAGCGGTGAAAAGCAGAAGAATACATAGTGCAGGAGGGGTGGGGTCGCGCCTATTCCCCAAAGGGTTGGCTGCAACCACCAAATGCATCCAGCCCAACAACATGTATAGAACATAACAAAGAAAAAAATGTCATCTGCGCTTACTCCAATTATACCGTGTGAAACTAAACACAATTAGAGGTTTGGTTTCTTATCAATGGCCATTATAAGACTAGCTCGCCCGCCAACGTCACGGCACCTCTAAAAGGGCGAGTCCTAACCAAAATGAAACCACAGGCTGCTACATAGCAAACCATACATGCTCATGCTGCTTGTCAAACATGAGGTAGACTGGTGGGCCTTTATTTATGCTCCCCCAGAAACAAAATCCACTTTGGGATCAAAACAAAGACACGGAGCGGAGTCTTGCCATTCTCCAGTCATTCTCCTGCTTTGAATGTTTAAATGTCTATTTAGGAGCGCACGTGACATTTTGACCTCAGTATATTTTTCATTGAAATATTTCTGCCATTTCAGTAATGCACATGTCCTTCCTGCTAAATCCAGATGTGTGAGAAAAAAGAGGTTTGTGAGGGTCCTGAGGACGAGCAGCGGCACTAGTGGCCTGCTCTACGGTGTGGCCCGCTCAGGTCTCACAGGGTTTTTGCTCAATTGTGCCATTACAGGGACAAATGCACCATATGCAAATCAGTCTTCTCTCACCCAGAAAGGGTGGCCAGTACTGACTGCCAAGGATGTCATCCCGGCACGAGAGGTGCAGCAACCCCCGACGATCATTTCAGCCTTGTTAGGCCTCGTGATGAGGGTATAGCTGACACCCCCTCTAGGCACCTCGAGCAAGGTTAATCCAGATGTGACCACATTTGACATATGTAATTTACATTAATTAGGCCTTAGGAGATTGCATACGCAGCTGTTTGGAGCCAGAGCCGCAGAGGATAAAAAGGGAGATACTTTGAGCATATTGACACTGTGATGCTGCACCACGTCATTTCTCAAGATGTGCTGCCGTACTTATGGTATTTCCTTCTGCCGGTCATAATCTCTCTGATCCGTTGTTTGTAGTTATTCTCAAACTTTTCTTTTTTATTTCGCACCATGTCATTTATCCTCTTTTCTTTGTTGATTTTGCTCATATTTCCATATTTTGTGAGAGACTCAAACCAGTCAGGCTGCTCTCTGTATCTTCCTTACTTTGAAAACTACCATGAAGACGGTGACTTAATCATCGGAGGACTCCTCACCGTAATGGTAAATTCATATATTGCCAATTATAGTTTTGAAATGTTTCCTGAAGAAGCAGAGTTTCAAATATGTTCCAAGTAAGTTTATCTTCCTTCTATTTGATTCATTTATTATACGTCTTGGACCTGTTAAAACCTGATTAGGAAATTTATAAAAAAATCATGATCACAGAATGTAGAGTCAATTCAGCTGAGGCTGGTAATAAAATTGCTAATGGCTAGTAAGTTCTAAGCAATGAAATTTAAATGTAACATAGCAAGTTATCGTGTGGCCTATTTTTTAAATGATCTGTAAGTTACTTTATTATTCTAATATATATATATATTTTTTTTAACCCCTTAGTGACAGGGCGGTTTTACACAAATACGTCCTTTAGTGACCGCTGCTGTTTTTACGTTTCTGCGCTGTTAGTATTTAGGTCAAATTTTCCTCTTACTCGTTTATTCAACCCACACATATTATACACCATTTTCACCGCCATTAAATGGACTTTCTAAAAATACCATTATTTCCGTCATATCGAATAATTTGCTATAAAAAAAATATGAAATATGACGAAAAAATGGTAAAGACACACTTTTTCGTTTTTTAATCCCCAAAATCTACAACCACCAAAAAAGATCCCAGCTAAATAGTTTCAAAATTTTGTCCCGAGAATAGAAATACCCAATTTTTACATGTTTTTGCTTTTTAACCCCTTCACTGCTGAGCCAGTTCACCTATATGCGCTACGCTCATTCTGACCGTTTTTTGCTAATTATTTTTAGATGACAGCCTAGGTACTAATTAACTAAACCCCCCCCAGACAAAAAATTAAAAAATATATATATTTTTTTTATTTATTTATTTATTTTTTTAAGTTTTATTTTTACACCAAACCTGGTCATCATGATCAGGCCTTTCCAGTGATATCAAATATAACCCTCTCACTGCCACGGATCGGGAGATAAAGGGATCCAAAGGATCCCTCTATCTCCACTTGGCAGCTAGGGGGTTAACTGGCCCACTGACATTCTCACACATATGGTGAGGATGTCAGTGGGTGGGGGGTGACCTGGATTCTTGGCTGACATCCACGATGTCTGCCCCCTCCAGGTTTGAATCGCAATCCGGTGCAAATTAGCGCTGAATCGCGATCCGGCAGCAAAACCGTTAATGCAGTACACCGCTGAAAAGGGGAGACTCTCCCCTTTCCAGCGGTGCAACTTGCATCTCTCTATCCTCAATGGTTGGGGAGATAGAGGGCTCAGCAGAAGCCCTCCCTCCCTCCATTGATTCCAATGGGTGCGCCTGCTGATGACGTCACCACGCAGCGTGGTGACGTCATCGAGCTCGCCGGCCCATGTAAATCATGATGGCCGGCTTCCTCCCTGCCAGATCTGCGAGGGATCCAGCGAGGGAGGTAAGTATCGGGCGGGAGGGGGGTTAGGCGGCGCTGACGTAATATGTACATCTGCGGGTCTAAGGGAGACCCGTGGGCAGGACGTACATAGTACATCAGTGGTCCTTAAGGGGTTAATCATGAATATGAGTATGTCTACATGGCGGTCCTTATGGGGTTAAGACTCCTTCTTACTGCATTATTTTTCTGCCTTTATCATACAGGGTTATTCAAAGAGATCCGAAAAGTCACCGCACATTCGGTGACTTTTCATTCCCTGCACTTCGGGTGTATATTTTTCTGCACTTTGATAAAGACCAATTAGGTCGAAACGCGTTAGTGCTGCAATAAATTTTACTTTATTTTATCCTGCCGACTTTTCGTCTGTGACATATCCCGGGGATACAATATTTCATCTATGGACCAGGTTATCACCACGGATGGTTGCTGGTAGGACGGGCTGGTGAGATCATATCCACAGATATATGCCTATATAGTCCAGAGCCGACTTTATGGGGCTCAGAAAAAAGTGAGTTGAATACTTTCTCTCTGGAAACCAGGTGTCATAAGGATGTACTGCGCAATGTATGTCTCCTATTATGTTTTCTAGATTATCTTGAAGTATTACTCACTGGACACTTGGCGTAAGCGCGAGGACTCTACCCATTATTTTATCCATTGACTATTCGCACTTGGGAGTGTGCGTTTGTGCCCTTGCTGCTACCCAAGACCGACCATCTACACATTATCTGCGCCATTTTTTCCACCTTATTGTTTTTTCATTTAATAATCTTAGCCTAAACCTCACATCATAAACCGGATAGGACAAAGGTAATAAAGAAAGGTAGCAAATTAATTGAAGAGGATATATGACTATCATTACTAGCTAATACCTCTGCAGTTCGAGCTGCCTATCACCTCCCTATGTACCAAAATAGAACATACAAACAGATTAATGGTAGAGGAAATGGGGAGAGAAAATAATAAAGATCATAAATTGACCATAATAAGCCGGGATATAGAGGAACAAAACAAAGTGGAGGCTGTTAATAAGCCACAAACATCTCCTCGCTCGACGCGTTTCACTCTCTAGGGCTTAGTCTGGAGCTGTGCCAAGCCAGCAGTGTGCCATATATATACTTTGAGGAATTGGACTGGAAGTTAAAGAAACTCCATAGTGACAGAGCTTCATGTAATTTTTTTAGTTACTTCAGCAATTTTGGCTTTTTTTGCTATACGTTTGTTCGACCATAATTTCCATCTTCCTCATTCATTGCCCCTACACATACAGGGTTATTCAAAGAGATCCGAATTGCTTGAGAAAGGTAACCGAATGCTGAAAATCAGCATTCGGTTACCTTTCTTGGCCATTCGGCTATCCAGAGAGCAGGCAATTAGCCAAATCCTGGCGAATTGCCTGAACATACGGTGCCTGTTTGGTGCCTGTACGAGTGCAGTGAATCCCCATGAAAAAGCACTGCTTCGGCTATTCAGAGAACACAAATCAGCAGTGAAAGGTTCCCCTAATGCCCTGCCATTCGGTGGTTTAATTCGGCAAGCTTATTCAGGAGAATATTCCCGTTTTAATTCAATATCTAATAAACCGTTCATTATAAAATTCTGCTGTAAAGAGTCTCTTTATTTATAGATTTTGTAGGATATTTTAAGCATTTTTCTTAAATTTTTTTTCTTTTAAAAGTCCGATTTTTTTTTTTAGTTTACTTATGTTTTCTGTAACAGCCCTTTTTATTATCATTCCCTGGACCTCATATGTAAATTTCAGACATTTTTGCTCAGTAGTTTCTTTGCAAACAGTGTTTTCACTTTTCAAACATTCATGCAAACAGTTTTTCTAATTTATTCACTTCACTCTGTCTGCGGTCTCGGCTTTCTCGGCTTTCTCCGGAGGCTTCGCTGCGTGTAATCGGCTCCTGCTCGGGTTTTTCCGTGGTTTTCGGCAGGTTAATCCAGATGTTTTTGCGGGTTTTCGGCGTGCATTCGCTGGGTTTTACGGTTAGTTTTCGGCAGGTTTGCGGCAGCCTTTCCCTGCAATTCGGGGACCCTGTGGTGCTTGCTGAATACACCGCAGGGTCACCAAAATGGGATCGGCAAAAGGAACCGAATTGAAGAGAATGAAAAGTCACCGAATGTGCAGTGACTTTTCGAATCTCTTTGAATAACCCTGATAATATATATTGGGTGTTTTTACAGGACATAAAAATCTTAAATTAGTTGTGAAATATACATAGGTAAATTCTTATCTATACTATAAAAGAGTAAGGCTTGGCGTGTCCGTCGCCAAGCCTTACTCTGCGCATGCGCGCGCAACCAGCGGCGGTTGGTTGCGCGCATGCAACCGCCGCGGCACGAGCCGGCTGCCGGCTCGCCGCGGCGGTTACAAGATGCACACAGCAGCCGGGTAGAGGCTGCGCTCGCAGCCTCTACCCGGCTGCCGCGCGCATACAACCCCCGAGCGGCGAAGGGAAAGGTCTCTCCGCCGCTCGGGGCTTGCATGCGCGCGGCAGCCGGGTAGAGGCTGCGCTCGCAGCCTCTACCCAGCTGCCGAGCGCATCCGAGCAGCGCCGGGGAAGTGAAAGTTTCCCCACTTCCGCTCTTTGAAGGACCCAAGCCCCGGTCACGTGACCGTGGCTTGGGTCCTTCAAAGACCGGAAGTGGGGACACTTTCACTTCCCCGGCACCACTCGGAAAGGTAAGTATGGCGCCGAGCTCATGGGGCGGCTGTCCGAATGCCGATAGAGCATTCGAACAGCCGCCCCATGTCTGGTCTGGGGTCTGAGCTGGGGCATATCCATGAGCGCTGGGGGGCCAATATCCATGAGCTGGGGGGCAATATCCATGAGCTGGGGGCAATATCCATGAGAGCTTGGGGGGCAATATCCATGAGCTGGGGGCAATATCCATGAGAGCTGGGGGGCAATATCCATGAGCTGGGGGCAATATCCATGAGCTGGGGGCAGTATCCATGAGAGCTTGTGGGGGCAATATCCATGAGAGCTTGGGGGGCAATATCCATGAGCTGGGGGGCAATATCCATGAGTGCTGGGGGGCAATATCCAGGAGCTGGGGGGCAATATCCACGAGCTGGGGGGCAATATCCACGAGCTGGGGGCAGTATCCACGAGCTGGGGGCAGTATCCACGAGCTGGGGCAGTATCCACGTGCTGGGGCATATATCCACGTGCTGGGGCATATATCCACATGCTGGGGCAATATCCACGAGCTGGGGCAATATCCACGAGCTGGGGCATATATCCACGAGCTGGGGCAATATCCACGAGCTGGGGCAGTATCCACGTGCTGGGGCATATATCCACGTGCTGGGGCATATATCCACGTGCTGGGGCATATATCCACGTGCTGGAGCAGTATCCAGGAGCTGGGGGGCAATATCCAGGATCTGGGACAGTATCCACGTGCTGGGGCATATATCCACGTGCTGGGGCAGTATCCACGAGCTGGGGCAGTATCCACGAGCTGGGGCAATATCCACGAGCTGGGGCAGTATATCCACGTGCTGGGGCAATATCCACAAGCTGGGGCAGTATCCACGAGCTGGGGCAGTATCCACGAGCTGGGGCAATATATCCACGAGCTGGGGCAATATATCCACGAGCTGGGGCAGTATATCCACGAGCTGCGGCAGTATCCACGAGCTGGGGCATATATCCATGAGCTGGGGCAGTATATCCACAATAGACTGCCCTCTGGGCAGGCTTTCCACCTTGTTTGCTATAAAGAATTACAAGAAAATGTACAAAAAAATCTCGTAACTAGCTCGATACTTGCCTATGTAATCTCCATCTAAAAACCTCCCACCTCAACCAACTAAATAATCAAAATAAAATCACAAAAATAATATATATAATAAGAGATTTAACCATTAACAGTCACAAAAAAATAACCATGAAGGGTTCATCAAAGGCCGAGTCAGCAATGACCTGTGCTGGGACAACAGGATTTGCTGTTGTTGGTCTGCCTTGGACTCTGATGTCCCCAAACCCAGAATTAATCCCCTGATCACTGGTCTCCTGCGTGACGGAATTTTTCTTTCGTCGGTCATTAAGTATTTTATAAAATCACAATTAAATCTATCATCAGTTGGGAAGGGGGTAATCTGCAGATATGTCTGTCCAGTACCCTGATATATTTTGCAGAAATATTTTCTTTGATGTATCCTTTGCTGATCCCGTGTCAATATATTTTTGGGTTGCCCTCTGGTTTAAGGATGAAAGCCAGGCTCATTCACCTCACCCGCCGCTCTGTCTCTGCCGCTCCCCTCTGCGAGTCCCTTCACTGGCTCCCCATCCACTACAGAATTAAATATAATATCCTTACCCTGACCTACGAATCTCTCACTAACTCAGCTCCCCATTACCTGTCCTCACTAATCACCAAACACACCCCAGCCCGCTCCCTAAGGTCAAACAGTGACCTGCGCCTAGCTTCTCCCCGCATCACCTCTTCCCACGACAGACTACAGTATTTCTCACGCGCGGCCCCCACTCTCTGGAACGCTCTACCTCGTACGTATAAAATTCTGTGTAATCAAATTTATTCATCCTTTTTGTAGAATTTCATTTCAATTAAGTGAGATTCGTACGTCAGTAAAGCTGGGCGGATGTGGGAGGGGGCTTTTAAATGTTTGCAGATAGTAATCTTTAAACTAATTTGGGGCTTTTATTTCATTTTATTTCATTTCACGAGATTTAAGGCTCTGTTGCTCTAACATCCATTGCTATCTGCAGACATTCCTCCAATCTAACATGCTTGTTATGTGACAACCTGGAGTATGATTGTCCACTCTGGGGCTCACTTGGGATTTTTTATGAGTTTTAGATAAGAGCAACACAGTCACAATAAATGGTTTTGAAATTCCGAAATCCAGACAGAGAACTGAACGTTTAAAAAATCAAATGGTAAAGTCACGTATTTTACTAAAATATTTTCCTTTTGCAGTATAAACATCATATACTACCAGAATCTGTTGGCCTTTATCTTTGCGATTTCCGAGATAAACCAGAACCCAGAAATTCTTCCTAATGTTACCCTCGGCTTCTATATGGTGGATCTTTGCTTTCTTGAACAGCAGGCAGTGAAAGGGATGATTGGAATGCTTTCTTCGAGCACATCGTCCACATCCATACCAAACTATCACTCTGGATTATCCTCTAATCTGATAGGATTTGTGGAAGGTGTATCTTCTACACTGACCCTCCTGCTGGCCAGAATGTTTGGCATTTACAGGATCCCAGAGGTAAGATCCATGGAAATGGAAAATATATTTATATAAAGCAGATTTGCATTTCAAAAACCAATGAGTGTTATAAAAAAATATGTCTGTATCTGTTTATCAATGTTTATGTATCTGTCTTTTTATGTTATTTTATTTTATTAATAGATTTTATTTAATAAGCGATGTAAACAATAAGTCAGACTAATGCATGGCACATACAACAAATTTTTGATCTCTTCAGATTTCAGAGTAGCTGAGTAGGACATCTACATTATGTAGTTTTGTAAAACAGTTTTTTTATTAGCAAAATTTCAAGCATAAGGTTTCAAGAACAATATCACAATGAGGGTATAGATGTAGAATGTGCAATCAAAGGAACGTAAAGGTTGGACAAAGAAATCAGCAGCAATGATGGGAATGACAGCCATCATCCCAAGTAAGCTTGAAAGAACTCATAATGATCTGCACATATACTTGTGCATACATAACAAAAGTAATACAACATTTTCAATTATAATCACCCCCCCCCCCCCAGACAGGGTGGAAATGGAGTCAGAAGAACCAGCAATCCTCAATATACAAAAATACAAAAGAAGCAAATTATGGAGTTCTCCTTTCACCAATTAAGAATCTTACATTTGAGCATAGAAAAGGAACATGAAACACATAAAACAAAAACCATAAGAACTTCAAAAACGTAATAACTGAGTCAAAGTGCATCTCCTGTCAAGGACTAGTGGGGACCTCCCCAGATAGGGCTCACAATAGTTAAAATATGTCATGCCGCTTAGCGCCAACTGTTACAATGCTTCATGCACGAAATCTGACCACCAATACCAGGTCTGGAAGTATTTATCATAATCATTTTCGAGAGAGAAGTGTAACTCATCCAACTCCCTAATTCTGTTGACTTGATCCATCCAATCGAATATGGTCAGGGGTCAGTTCGTGTCCAATATCCCGGGATCAAATCCCGAGCAGCATTACATAAATGGATAGTGATTGGACAAAACGATTCACAGAAACCGGGACCACGTGGGCTATCTGTGGAGTAAGGGGCAGGTCCAAGGAGTTAAACTGCTTAATATAGGTCCAGACCTCCTCTCAATAAGGCACAATCACTGGGCAATCGCACCATATATGTAGAAATGTGCCTCGCACTTGGCGGCACCTCCAGCATTCTGGGTATACCTCAGGATACAGAGTATTTAGTTTACGGGGCTGAGATACCATCTTGCTAGTAATTTATAGTTGGTCCCTTGGATACGTAGAGCCCGAGAGGAGCGAAAGGTGATCTGAAAGACCTCAAACCATTCCTCATCTATCACAGGTGTTGAAAGCTCTTCCAACCATTTAGCCGCATAGGCTGAGAAAAAGGATCATCAGTGATTTATTCACTTTCGAGGTGTGTATCAAATTAATGGCCCTAGTCATGTTATCCCAGGCCTCTAGTAGCAGAACAAAGCCCATTTGATGTGGGTGGACTAGTGAGGGTAAAAGAGGACTCAGTTTCAAAGCCATCATCTTTGTCATTAGCTTGACATCTTTGTTTATCAAGGATATGGGTCTATAATTATGGCAAGACAAAGAGTCTTTCCTAGGTTTAGGAATGAAGTGCTGAGGGTGTGAATTGGGTGGGCCGGCCCATCAAGAGCATTTAAGGTGTTAAGAAGGCGGGGACCCAAGACCGGCAGAAACACTTTATAATATGCTACGGAAAAGCCCTCTGGCCCGGGACTCTTACCCGAAAGGGTGGCTTTTAGCGCTGACCCCAATTCCTCCATGTCAAAAGGGGCAACCATGGCTTTTGCCTCATCAGCGATGACAGCTGCGAGCAGGGATCCATTGAGACACTCCTTGATCTCTGACCAATCTGGTGGAACATTCCTAATAGAATATAAAGACTGATAATAAGTACTAAATTCCTAAACTATGTCGTCATTCTTACTGAGCATGCGGCCGTCTACTTTTTTCAATTTTGGGATATAAGTGGCCTGACATTTCTGGCTCAGGGCTCTTGCTAATAATTTACCACATCTATTGCCATGGGCGTAAAAAGCTTGTTTCATGAGTAGCAGTGATCTACTGGCTTTCTTATGGAGGAACTGTTCAAGGTCTGCTCTAAGCGACACCAAGGCAGTGTAGTTCTCTACCGAAGCCGTTTCTTTTGTGGAGCATTTGAAGAGCATGGATATTCGCGAGCAAGACCTCAATCTTAGCAGTCTTTTCACGCTTCCACCTTGCACCTATTTGAATTAGGTGTCCATGTAGAACACATTTATCTGGTTCCCATAGTATAGGAGCATTTATGTCACCAATATCATTTTTATCAAAATATTGGGCAATAGCCTTCGCAATCGTGTCTCGCTCACCCCTGTCCTGCCGCATCAGAAACAAATCAAGCCGAGAATACACTTGCACCGCAACAGTGTAGAAAGTGTCGTCACGCCCCATGGAGTGCAACGCCCTCCAGCAATCTACCATACGATAAGCGTGCACTAATTGATTAAACCTGCGCCTTTTAGAGGAGGGAACCTACTCCATACCCAGAGCACCTTCACCCAGGAAGTCCGGGGAGACATTAAAGTCACCGCCACAGATCAGCATGCCGTCCGTAAACCTCTCTAATTTAGCCAATATTCTGCTCAGACTCACACATTGTCAAAAGTTGGGGAGGAAAAATTTTCCAGCGTCACAGGAGTAGAGCACAGGAGACCTTTGAGAAACGAATATCGACCATTCAGGTCAGTGCACTGTTCAGCGCAACTAAACAGGACATGAGATGCTATCAAAATCGCAACACCCTGGGATTTGGACTTGTGGAAGTTGCTATAATAACGTTAAGAAAAATAACAGGAAATTAATCTTGGTGCATTGTCAGCCCTAAAATGCGTCTCCTGTAGAAATACCACCTCTTCCCCTTGGCACTGCAGATCATCTTGAGCCAACCTCCGCTTGGCCAGCTGATTTAACCCTTTCACTTTTAGAGTCAACACCGGAATATTAGCCATAAAATACTGATTGGGTAACTGGGTGATCGGTAAAACGTTGGGAAGAAGATCATGACGTAAGAAGAACATGATGTAAGGAACCCTGGAGAATGTGCCGTGTCTCCAAAAACGGCATATTCAGCATATTCTGACAGAAAGCAAACATAAAAAAATAAAGATAACCTTTGGGCAGTAGCCCAAGTAAGGCTAAGACCCATACAGGGTCAAATATTGTAAAGCAAAGGATGGAACTGGTGTTCCAATCATAATGAAACATATAAAACACAGCGTGTGGGGGGGATAGCACAAATCAACATCTAAAACTGGTAGAATACAGAATCATAAAATGAAATAGAACTCAATCAATTACAGTCCACTTCACATACACCTGGGTAGGGCTCGTAGAGATGCTAGCGAGCGACATCAGGGATGTCGAAGAAAGCCAAAAACCTCTGAAGAAAACTAAAACTCCTCTCGAACTCCGACCCCCTCATCGATTCGCATTGAGCCATAAGGCCAAGTCCCATTAAGTCACGGGTATCCTGTTGTGAACATGCACAGCCCCAGGTCCCACATATTGTAATTTCAGGAACAAGGTGAGGCATTGTCTTGCAAATCCACATTTCCAGGGAGCAATGAACCAGGAAGGCCTTTCATCAAAGGAGGGTCTCATAAAAACAATAGTTCGTTAGAGGGCACAGACCCACGCAAGAAATCCCAAACCCTGGCATCCAGTACATGGTAATGTTAGCAGAGACAACGGGGTGCCATCAAGCAGGACTATTAGGTCCCTGGGGGCCATCATGAGGGCATTGACGACTGCCGTGGTCAGTGCGCCTAGAGCCCTCAAGGCCCGATGTGCTCAATCGAATAATGTCGGTTTGTCTGGCAGGCGCTGCATATGTTCCCACTGTTGCCATGAAATTAATGTCTTTACTGATAGAATTTATCATGTCTACTAGACGTTTTTGTTATTGTTACATATTTATTTGTCTTTTAGATTAGCTATTCCTCCTTGGATCCAATCCTAAGTGATAAAGTTCAGTTTCCTTATTTTTACCGCACAGTCTCTAATGACCTTATGCAATACAAGGCCATAGTTTCCCTAATGAAATATTTCAGCTGGTCCTGGGTCAGTATTTTAGTTGCTGATAATGAGTCTGGATTGAAGGCCAGCCAGGAAATTCAGAAAGGGCTCTCAGAGCATGGATATTGCGTGGACTTCATAGAATTTCTTCCATACCGAAATTTTCTAGATTATGCTAAGGAAGCAAGGATTGTCCATAGGTTGAGCACCACAACAGCCAATGTTATCATTATTTACGGAGATCGACATTACATATTCCGGTTACAAATTATACTGTACATGTATACTATTCCATCAAAGATTTGGATTATCTCCTGTCAGTGGAGCTTGTCTGAGGGAGCGGAGTATGAATTTCTAAGCCTTGTCCCATTCAATGGTAGCCTGGCCATCAGCCTTCCTGCAAAAACAAGTCCAAACTTTGAAGATTTTTCCAAAAATGTCAATCCTCACAGTTACCCAAATGATAAGTATATTGATCAAGTGTGGATGGAGCTTTATGACTGCAATTATAGAAGGAAAAGTGGTGACTTTGAAATGTGCATCGGTAATGAGACAATAAATAATGCAAACTATGTCAACATACACAATTCCATGACACAGTATAGTTACAATATATATAATGCAGTGCATGCTCTGGCACATGCTTTACATTTAATGACATCTCAAAAAAAGGAGGATCTGGGGGAAAATGGCTTCCCAGCATGGAAGGTGCGTGAACTAATATGTGATGAACTTTTCTTTTTTTTTGACAATTTTTTATTGTGCACAGAATAAAGTACAGTGAACAGTACAATCCGGTATATGTAAGGGCTGTAAAGTAAAAGAAAATGTTCGTTTCGTAACAGTACAATCTGGTACATGAAAATAATCATTACATAGCGAGTAAATGGTAGAATAAAAGAGTCGAAGAGGTAACCAAATAAAACAGTGGACTGCCCAGTCCAAAACAATAAGAGGGTTTGTGATGTGGTTGGAGGTATGGAAACTATAGGTTCAGTCTACGTTAGGGTATAACGAGAGTCTGGAAGATGTGTACATTGTGAATTATATGCATCAGAGTATGGGTTGTAATGGATTGCGTCCTGCTACCATTTCTGCAGAATACCAGGATGTATATTGTATTGAGGTTCGAATTAGTGTGCGCATGGGAGGATCCAAGGAAGGGAAGTAACATTACCATATTGTGAGGAATTTCTTAGCATGAGTTTCTTTATTAATCAAGGTGTGAAGCCAGTCCATGCGGAAACGGTGGTTCAATTTGGTTTGAAAGAGCAAAAGAGGAATTGGAGTGGATTGATTCCAAGTATGTAAGATCGTCTTTCGACCCACCACAGCTACCAGAGATAGAAAGTGTTTGTGGCGTAGTTTCAGAGAAGGGATGGGACCGAAAATGAGGAAATCTGGCGTTGGGGTAGTGATTGTTTGGTAGTAGAGAGTATGTGGGTGTGATGTGATGAACTTTAAACAAGATTTTAGCCTCTCAAATGTACTAATCCACACCAATAGTGAAGTAACTTTATGGTTCTGTAAAATGCATTTCCCTATTTGCAATGTTAGATTATTAAATATATCCTTTTATCTTTTTCTGAATAATCTGATAGACAAGTAAGTAAGAATCCAGTGAATTCACAATGCGATGTTCTACATTTTTAATAGTGTTTTTTTAACATATTTTAAGTTACAGTAATGTACAGTTCCTCAAAAAAATGAGTTTGACAATCTAACATTGCAAAATTAAAATATAAAATGAAATATAAAAGGATTTTACTTTTATTGTGGACTAGTGCATTTGAGAGAATAATATCTTGTCAAATTTTGCATTAACAAAAACTATATTTACATATACTTCGTACAGCAATGACTTACTACAAACGGTGGGGGAGAAGGATAGAGCTCTGTCCTTTTTCAGTTGATCTCACAGGTCTGCCATTCTTGATCCAGAAGCACTTAGGGGGTTATTCAGAGAGCACCGAAATGTCCCCGACATTTCGGTGCTCTCTCGTTCCCTGCACTTCAGGGAATCAAATTTCCCCACCCTGCGGTGAATTCTCCAAAAAGTTCCGGCTGTAGGATCTAATAATAGAGTAATAGATGGGACCCCACAGCACCAAACATTTCCCATGGCTGCCCCACTCCCAGGTAATGGGTTAACTATTGGAGCAAGTTGACCACCAAGGTTTCGATTTAATATTGTCCGATAGCTGACTTTGGCACCTTTTTTGGCCATATTGTGGACTATTTTTGGTTTGGGAGCTTCAAATTCGGGCTTACTGGCTGTCAAAGCTCCCTCGGTCCCTTGTACCCGGCGCCCAGCAGCAATGTCCTCGCTGCTCGCTGGCCCACCGCGGAGTGATATAGCCGGCGATCACTGCAGTGGGTCAGTGACGTAGTTGGGGCATGGTCAGGGATGGATTACCGTAGGGGCAGATGGAGTGGCCGCTTCAGGCCCCATTCTGAAAATAGGCCCATGACAGTCGCAGGCTGAAGACGGCTGGCCAGCCACACACTGAGGCCGCGGCCGGATCTGGATGATGTGGCGCGGCCGGACCATTGAGCGTGTGTGGCGGCTGGCAGCTTGCCTTTGACAGGCTGTGCGCAGAGTGCAGGAGATCAACACATAACGTGACATGTCACATGCCCCGCCTGCACGTGTCGGGCCTGCTCAATTACAATGGTGGCAGAAGGAAAGCAGAAACTGCGCAGGCGTGCGAATGAGTCCGCTCAGCCTGCAGTGTCTGTTGCTTTCCAGGTGCCAGTGTCTGCCTTGCCCATATGTTAAAAGAGCATGCCAGTCATGCCAACCAGGTCGTTATCAGCGCAGCCGGGATGAGCAATTTGAAAGATGCTGCAAGAGGAGCCAATAGGTACTGCCACCAGGCTGAGTCTGTGTGCCAGTATCCAGCCTGTGTCACTAGCCCCTCACAGCATGCAAGCCCAGGCCACACCAGCATAAGCAGCAGCGCAACCCCAGGCCAAGGATTGGAAAGGAGCTGGTCAGCTCGGAGGACCACGCGGCCAGCTGGAGAGGAATGCTAGCGGAATGCTCTTAATGCATTGTCAGATACCAGGAGCCAGCCCAGTGCTGGCTTCCAGGTATTGGTAGAGGTATCGGGGCATTTGCACAAGTACCAAGTACGCATGCAAATGCTGGTATCGGCACCAATACTAGTATCGGTAAAAAAGTCCACCGAAATCCTCAGCACCAGGCCCATGATACCCTTAATCTGGCCCTGGGCATGGTGTGATGATGTGACGCCAACCGGATTTAAAAACCAAGCGGTCAGTTAAGCTCACTGCCCTGTCGTGGTTTTCCTGTTCAGTGCAATTCTTGTTATTTGGTTATTACTATTCTGTTCATGAACCCTAACTTTACTTCCTAACTATTCTATTGTGTTAACCCTAGTGCTCCTTGCTTTAACTGTGTACTGACTTATGGCATTGTCTGATTACCCGCTCTGGGTCTGACTCCTGGCATTGTACGATTACCCATTGTAATTCCTAACTCCGGCTTTCTCTCACTTTGTTATTTATGTTTGTGTCTGTCCTGTATTTAGCTGTTTCGGCTACTCTAAAGACCAGCAGTGTAGGTAGGTTGTGCCTCCATGTAAGGATCAAGGAGTTTCCGTGACACTGGCATTTTCGGTTCCCTATAAAATGTTGGATAATAAAAGGCTTTTCTGTTTATTTAATGACCTAATGTTTTTGGACTAGCGGTATATTTGAATACCGCCTCTGGATAAAAATTTCCTTTGAGTCAAAACTTCGTATAATCATCTGCCGCAAGCATTTTAAAAAATTTGGGAAAATCAGCTGATAGAATTAACCCCATGAGGACCAATGACTTAACAGGGTATGTCCTGAGAAAATGGTCACTTAAGGACCAAGGATGTAGGCTGTACGTCATGTCCTTTATTTTAAAATAATGATACCTTTAGTAAGTCAATTTATTGGTAAGAAAAACGGTATATAATATGTGTCGTTCCATAAACGAGTATGAGGAAAATTAGAGCTAGACACAATCTACAGAAATGTAAAAACAGCAGTGGGTACCTTTGGACAGTCGATTGTAAAACAGCCCGGTCACTATGGGGTTAACATAGAATTATTCATAAAAACAACTACTCAAGACACAAAAACATGTGTGGTCCTAATATTTATATATGTGGAGTGTATGGGCAGGCAAAGTATGTTCCAGAAAGCAGCCTGCAGAACAGTGCTGTGTCGATCTGACAGGTGTCTCCTGAGCAGCAGAAGGACAGGCCCTGTGTGGCAATGTTCTAGTGAGAGTGAGTGTGATGAGCGCAGCTTGTGATCCAGCATCACGTTCTGCCTATCACTGTTACTGCGAATTGAACACCAACTCTTTGCCAAAATTGGTAGAGTTTTCCTTCCGAAACCTTTGTCTGGATCCATCCCTGCCATGTTGTACTAATAAAGCAACGCAACACTGAGCATATCGTTATTTACTGAAAATGTTCCTGTCGTTCAACAATCAAAATTTTTCTCACTGGTCCGATAAGTTTAGGATTTAATTTAGGATTTGTGGTAAGGTGGTAACCCCCACACCAGAATATGCTGATTTGGGCATTTTAGTCACTTATTTGCTGCTCAGTATCAGAGAATTTGTGTTGATAACAAAATCCAAATAATAATTTTATATCCAAATAGCACTGGCTCTAAACCATTTCAGAGATGTTGTGTTATTGATGTTTTCTGTGTTTTCAGGTTCATAAGTATTTAAAGAATTTAAATTTTACAAACACAGTGGGTGACGATATCTTATTTGATGAGAACGGAGATATGAATTCTGAGTTTGACATTTTGAACTGGGTTATTTATCCTGATAGAACACGCGATGCCATCAAAGTTGGACAATTTCATCAGTGGCCTTCTCCATATCTAGTCATAAATGCAGAAATCATAAGATGGAGCCAAATTTTTCACAAGGTGAGTACAGGAGTTTGTTTTATCTTAAAAATCTTTTACTAATAACCCAGAGTTTCATCCTATACCACAATGTGCAATTTGTATCAGATAGGTGTTGGTTTATGAGTTATGCAAATTACCTATAGGTCAAAATTTTGTAATTCTAGAAAATTGTTACGTTCTTTAGACATGAAATAACCATCCTCATTGATCCGTTGAGCAGAAATAAGCCATTACATGGTCGCTGAAGTGTGCATTGGCCTTGCAACAGAGAAGGCCTCATGGACGCTGCTCGTCACTTTGGAGATGGCAACGTGGCAAGTTTTTAAGGGACTTGCATTCTTTTCTGCACTTGTGAATTATTGCGTGCGTTTGCAAATGTGTTGGATAATCATTGGGTTTGTTCGGCGACTTATTTGCTTCTCTTTGACCAGTAACAGGCTAATTTCATTTAAGTGTTATGACCACAAACACATTTTAGGGGCTGTGTATGTCAACTCAAACCCAGAAGCGAGTGTTGGTTCCAATACGTATTAATGGTGAGGAGATCATGGCTCCACGGTGCTGCCATAGTTCACAGTGATGTTTGACCTTTTTGAAACTCATTGCTGGACTCCAGGAGATGATACCAGCAGCGACATGCATCACAGTTACAGTTACAAGTACTTATACAGCGCCAACAGATTCTGTAGTGCTTTACAATGGGGAAGCACAAACAGGAGAAGTACATCATGATACAAGAGGAAAGACAACCCTGCCTGTAGGATGTATGTCCAAGTTATACAGCACTTTAAACCAAGTGTTCAGGTAGACATCCCATGAGCTTACAATCTAAGAGACAGGGGTAACTGAAACAAATGGGAGCAGAGGGAAGGTGAAACTGGGGGCCAGAAGAATATCGTAGGGATTGCATGGGAAGGACCAAAAGTTTGGGCTTAGTAAGAGCAATTAGAGAGAGAAGTGGAGACAGCTGGAAAGGAGAGCTGAAATTAAGGACTGGCCCTGGGTGGGCAGGTGGATGGGGAGGGTGG